>CAUYLG010051422.1:0-28857 GCA_963573385.1 Cacajao melanocephalus | reverse complement strand
TGTGTGTGTGTGTATGTGTGTGTTTTAGCATAGCACTCAGAGGACAACCTGGTTTTTAAATTCATGGAAAGCATCACACTTATGTTACACTTTATTGTGTTTATAAGTATAAACCATAGGGTAAAATGTTAAAATCTGTTCTCACAGAAATCTGTAGCTTTGGAATAAAATAATGTATTTTGCAGCACTTAATCTTGTTTAAGGCTATTGTTATGATACTATTATGTTATGATACTATACTGTTATTTGGTGCTGAGAAGAAGGAGTCCAAAAAGAAGACAATGATTTATGTATGACAGAGCTTAATTGAATATTAGCAGCAATTGCTCATAATATTTACTGTACTCTTAGAATGTTTTACACACTATGCTAAATACATTACACTTTATTTTCACAACAATCATTTAGGAAAGTTACTCTTATTATTGCTCTTTTAAAGATGAGGAAAGTTTATCAAAATTGATTAAATAACTTACATAAGGACACACAGCTAGCAAGTGATAGAGCAAAAATTTGAACCTAAGAAGGCTGATTCTAGAAAATATAGTCAAAGTCCAGAGAAGAAGAAATAAAGAATTTTTAAAACAATCATATGACAGAAAAATCCCTCATATATCAATATTAACCATAAACATAAATGGATTAAATGTTCCACATAAAACACCAATATTTAGGTGGAATGGATTAAAAACATGATCCAACTACATTCTGCTTACAAGAAACTTGCTTGTCTATAAAAACACATATAGAGTGAAAGTAAAGGAATAAAAATAGGTATTCCATGCTAATGAAAACCTAAAGTGAGAAGTAGCTATACTTATATTGTATAAAACCAACTTTCAATCAAAAAGAGTGAAAAAAAAACACACACAAAGAAGGTGATTATATAATGATAAAGGGATCAATTCAGCAAGAGAAGAGAGCATTTCTAACAATATATGCACCCAACACTGGAGCACCCGGATTCATAAGACAGTTATTACTACACCTAAAGAGATAGACAGCAATAAAATAATAGTGATGGGCTTCAACAACCTAATCAAGCACTATAAAGATCATCAAGACAGAAAATCAATAAAGAAACATTGAACCTAAATTGTACTCTGGACCAAATGGACCTAACAGGAATTTATAGAATGTTCTACCTAACAACTGCAGAATATATATTACTCTGCTTAGCCAAGAAAAGTTCATCAGAGTACATCATATGTTAGGTCACAAAATAAATCTCAATATATTTTTTAATTGAAATCATAGCAAATATCTTTTCAAATGACTACAAAAAAAAACTAGAAATCAATAGGAAAAGAACTTCAGAAATTATACAAATGCATGAAAATTGAACAACAGGTTTCTGAACAATCTTTGAGTCAAATACAAAATGAAGAAAGAAATTTTTAAAAATTTTAAAAAACATTTGTGTGCATGTGTCTTTATAGTAGAATGATTTATACTCCTTTGGATATATATCCAGTAATGGGATTGCTGGGTCAAATGGAATTTCTATTTCTAGGTCCTTGAGGAATCACCACAGTGTCTTCCACAATGGTTGAAAATGAATTAAAATGTAAATATGGTGTACCAAAACCTCTGGCATATAACAAAAGTGTGTAAGGAGGCAAGTTTATAGCATTAAATAACTACATAAATAAAGTTGAAAGAATGTAAGAACCTAACATCACATCTAAAGGAACTGGAAAAACGAAAAGAAACCAAACCCAAAGTTAAGAGAAGAAAAGAAATAACAAAGATTAGAGCAAAATTAAATGAAACACAAATCAAAAACAATTTTAAAAGATCAACTAAAAAGAAAAATTGATCTTTATTAAAAGATAAAGAAAATTGATAATCTACTAGCTAGACTAACCAAGAAAAGAGAGAAGATTCAAATGAACGAAATTAGAAGAGAAAAAGGACATTGCTACTGATACCACAGAAATATAAAACATCCTCAAGAGTATTATGTTTACAACTGATACGACAGGAACACAAAAGTATCTCAAGAGTATTATGCATAACTATGTACTCACAAACTGGAAAGCCTACTGGAAATGGATAAATTATTGGAAACATACAATCTCCCAAGATTGAGCTAGGAAGAAATAGAAATCCTGAAAAGACAAATAAGGAGTAGCAGTTGAATTAGTGATAAAAAAAATGTCTCAACAACAACAAAATCCGGTACCAGGTGGATTCACAGCCAGATTCTACCAAAGGTACAAAGAGGAACTGGCACCAATGTGCTTGAAATATCAAGGGGAGGGAATTCTCACTAGCTCATTCTATGATGCCGGTATCACTCTGATATCAAAATCAGACAAGGACACAACAATAACTAATAAAACTACAGAGCAATTTCCATGATGAACATGAATGTAAAAATTCTCAACAAAATACTAGCAAACTGAATCTAACAGCACAATAAAATGATAATACACCGTGGTCAAATAGGATTTATATCAGGGCTGGTTCAACATACAAAAATCAAAAAATGTGACACATCACATAGACAGAACTGGAACAAGACAAATATGCCCACTTTCACCACTTCTGTTCAACATAATCCTAGATGTCCTAGCCAAGAGGGGGAAAGGCAAATGTAAGCATGCTTTTACAAACAAAAAAGGAAAAATGATAAAAGTGTGCCTTTGAGGTGTCAGAGAAGACCTCTGTTTAGCATAAAATAGTGGTATTAAATTATTGGAGTACTAACTATTGAATATAGAAAGATGACAATCCAGTTTTTGCCCTTTAAGATTGTGAAGTAATTAGTTTTTTAAAAAGCATGAGAACGTAAAGTTATTTCTAAGTCAAAAATGTTTTTATAAAAAGAAATTTCTCAATTTAGTTTTAGTCCCAGATTCCTCATAGTTTGTTCTACCAACAAGGATGATATTTTTATCTTTAAATTTACAAAGTTTCAATTATTGGTTACAATTTACAAAAGACCTGCTGACGGATATAGATAAATGTCCAACGTGTGTCCTAAATGCTTGCATTTGGAAATCTTCCTCTCAGTCTTTGAGTAAAGCATGCTTTAAGGTATGGTAATGTTGCTTGCGACAACTAAATGATATTTAAATAATTTAATTTCTTCTGATCTAGTCTTCAAAGGATTCACTGTCAAGAGGATACTTGCACAAGTGGATGATGTGAAGGATATTCCTTGTTCCTTAGGTCACCTTAGGACGATAACCATAAACATTGTAACTACATATAGAAACTATGATACATTTATCCCTGTCTCAGCCATTGTTGAACTGTAAGCTCTTTTAGGGCAAAGTCTATGTAGGTTATATCCTGTGCATCCTAAAACATGTAATGCATACTTGGTGCATCATAAGATACAATAAATATATACTATATATGAGTGGAGATAAAACAGTGATTTTTATAATTATTTTACTTGTCTGTTCCCCCATTTACAAAGAAAAAAATTAAGTCCTTTGCTGTTACTCATTCATCGTGTATCTTGTATAAGTAAAATTCAATTGAATTAAAATCATTATCCCGTAGAAATTCCACACTTTGAGCGTTCCCTCTCTAACTCAGTGAAATGAGAATATATAAAAAGCAAAAATTCAACTATGTTGTTGATCTCAAAAGCAAGATAATTTTTTCTGTGGGCAATAAATGGAATAAAAGTGCAAATCAGTGTCAGACATGACTTCTGGACTTTAGTTTAAAAAGCAGAATGGACAGTTGCTTGGCTCCTGTGAAGACCATAGAATGAGGGTCTTAGCATAAATTAAGATGGGGGTAGGCTCCCTGCTTGAAACTAGAGGCCATGTTGGGACTGCTCTACTTGCAAGTATTAATTCAAAAATTATTTTCTGGACTGATGCTTAGGACTACAATTTATTAAATGTTGAATGCCTAGGGAGGAGGAGGATATAACTGTAACTTTATGATTACCCTCTCTGATTTCCCCAATATCATTATAGGGAAAGAGCCATGTACCACCAATATATGATTTAGTTCTAGACTGGGGTCCATGAAAGCAGAGTAAGAAAATTGGAAAATATTTAAATAAAGAGGGGTAAAAAGAGAGTAGAGTGATGGAGAGAAGAGGAAAGAGAAAGAGAGAGACAGGGATAGACAGAGAAAACCATGAAAGAGGGCCTATAATCCAATATTTAAATATTCATAAAGACAATTAGAAGAGCCCTCCCCCCATAAAACAATATTAATTCATCCTAGACTAAATTAAAATAGTAGAAAAATCTGAAGGAATCTTTAAATATATTTGGGATATACAAAGAAATAATCGCTTTAACTGGAAAACTCATTGATTTTTATTCTTCATGTTTTTATTTTGTTTTATTTATTTATTTAGAGACAGAGTCTCCCTCTCACCCAGGCTGTAGTACAGTGGCATGATCTCTCATCTCACTGCAACCTCTGCCTCTGGGGTTCAAGCAATTCTCATGCCTTAGCCTCCCAAGTAGCTGGTACTATAGGCATGTGCCACCATGCCCATCTAATTTCTGTATTTTTTGTAGAGAAAGGACTTTGCCATGTTGGCCACACTGGTCTTGAACTCCTGACCTCAAGTAATCCACCCGTGGCTTTCCAAAGTGCTTGAATTACGGGTGTGAGACACCATCCGGCATATTTGTGTTATTTTTTTTAGACGGAGTTTTACTCTTGTTGCCCAGGCTGGAGTGCTATGGCATGATCTCTGGTCACCACAGTCTCCACCTCCTGGGTTCAGGCTACTCTCCTGCCTCAGCCTCCTGAATAGCTAGGATTGCAGGCATGCGCCACCACACCCAGCTAATTTTGTATTTTTAGTAGAGATGGGGTTTCTCCATGTTGGTCAGGCTGATCGCAAACTCCTGACCTCAGGTGATCTGCCTGCCTTGGCCTCCCAAAGTGCTGGGATTACAGGCATGAGCCACTGCACCCAGCCAATTTTTTTTTTTAATATACTTTAAGTTCTGGAAAACATGTGCAGACTGCGCAGGTTTGTTACATAGGTATATACATGCCATGGTGGTTTGCTGTACCCATCAACCCGTCATCTACATTAGGTATTTCTGCTAATGCTATCTGTTCTCTAGCCTTCCACCCCACCAACAGGTCCCAGTGTATAATATTCCCCTCCCTGTGTCCATGGGTTCTCATTGTTCAACTCCCAATTATGAGTGAGAACATGCGGTGTTTGGTTTTCTGTTCCTATGTTAGTTTGCTGAGAATAATAGTTTCCAGCTTCATTCATGTCACTGCAAAAGACATGAACTCATCCCTTTTCATGGCTGCATAGTATTCCATGGCATATGTGTGCCACATTTTGTTTTAACCAGTCTATCATTGATGGGCATTTGGGTTTGTTCCAAGTCTTTGCTGTTGGGAACAGTGCTGCAATAAACATACATGTGCATGTGTCTTTATAGTAGAATGGTTTATAATCTTCTGGGTATATACCCAGTAATGAGATTGCTTGGTCATATGGTATTTCTGGTTCTAGATCCTTGAGGAACCAATACACTGTCATCCACAGTGATTGAACTAATTTACACTCCCATCAACAGGGTAAAAGTGTTTCTATTTCTCCACATCTTCACCAGCATCTGTGGCTTCCTGACTTTTTAATGATCATCATTCTAACTGGCTGAAATGGTATAACATCATGGTTTTGATTTGCATTTCTCTAATGACCAGTGATGACAAGCTGTTTTTCATGTTTGTTGGCCACATAAATGTCTTCTCTTGAGAAGTGTCTGATCATATCCTTCACCCACTTTTTGAAGGGGTTGTTTTTTTTTTCTTGTAAGTTTGTTTAAGTTCTTTGCAGATTTTGAATATTAACCCTTTGTTTGATGGATAAATTGCAAAAATTTTCTCCCATTCTGTAGGTTGCATGTTCACTCTGATGATAGTTTCTTTTGCTGTGCAGAAGCTCTTTAGTTCAACTAGATTCCATTTGTCAATTTTAGCTTTTGTTGCCATTGCTTTTGGTGTTTTAGTTAGAACCTTTTAAAAAAATCAATTAATCCAGGAGCCAGTTTTTTGAAAAGATTAACAAAATACATAGACCACTAACCAGACTAATAAAAAAGAAAAAAAAGAAGAATCAAATAGATACAATAAAAAATAAAAAAGGGGATATCACCACTGATCCCACAGAAATATGAACTACCATCAGAGAATACTATAAACACCTCTAAGCAAATAAACTAGAAAATCTAGAAGAAATGGATAAATTTCCGGACACATACACCCTCCCAATACTAAACGAGGAAGAAGTTGAATCCGTGAATAGACCAATAACAAGTTCTGAAATTGAGGCAGGAATTAATAGCCTACAAACCAAAAAAAAGCCCAGGACCATACAGTTTTACAGCTGAATTCTACCAGAGGTACAAAGAGGAACTGGTATCATTCCTTCTGAAACTATTTCAAACAATAGAAAAAGAGGGACTCCTCCCTAATTCATTTTATGAGGCCGGCATCACCCTGATACCAAAATTTGGCAGAGACACAACAACAAAAAAGAAAATTTCAGGTCAATATCCCTGATGAACATTGATAGGAAAATCCTCAATAAAATACTGGCAAACAGAATGCAGTAGCATATCAAAAAGCTTACCCACCACAACCAAGTCAGCTTCATCCCTGGGATGCAAAGCTGGTTCAACATACACAAATCAATAAACATAATCCATCACATAAACAGAACCAATGACAAAAACCACATGATTATCCCAAGAGATGCAGAAAAGGCCTTCGATAAATTTCAACACCACTTCATGACAAAAACTCTCAATAAACTAGGTATTGATGGAATGTATCTCAAAATAATAAGAGCTTTTTATGACCAACTCACAGCCAATATCATACTAAACGTTCAAAAACTGGAAACATTCCCTTTGAAAAGTTGCACAAGACACAGATTCCCTCTCTCACCTCACCTATTCAACATAGTATTGGAAATTCTGGCCAGAGCAATCAGTCAAGAGAAAGATATAAGGGTATTCAAATAGCAAGGGAGGAAGTCAAATTGTCTCTGTTTGCAGATGACATGATTGTATATTTAGAATACCCCATTGTCTCAGCCCATAATGTTTTTAAGTTGATAAGCAGCTTCAGCAGTCAGGATACAAAATCAGTATGCAAAATCACAAGCATTCCTATACACCAATAATAATCAAATCATGAGCGAACTCCCATTCACAATTGCTACAAACAGAGTAAAATACCTAGGAGTACAACTTACAAGAGATGTGAAGGACCTCTTCAAGGAGAACTACAAAACACTGCTCAAGGAAATAAGAGAGGACACAAACAAATGGAAAAACATTTCATGCTCACAGACAGTTAAAAAATGTTTGCTTATTTTTTAAGGAGATAAAATTATATAACATAAAGAAGAATCAATATCATGAAAATGGCCATACTGCCCAAAGTAATTTATAGAGTCAATGCTATCTCCATCAAGCTATCATTGACTTTCTTCAGAGAAGTAGAAAAAATGACTCTTTTTTTTTGAGACAGAGTCTCACTCTATCACCCAGGCTGGGGTGCAGTGGCACCATCTCGGCTCCCTGCAACCTCTGCCTCCTGGGTTCAAGTGATTCTACCACCTCAGCTTCCTGGGTAGCTGGGACTACAGGTGCTGCAACCATGCCTGGCTAATTTTTTGTATTTTTAGTAGAGACAGGGTTTTACTGTGTTAGCCAGGATGGTCTCAATCTCCTGACCTTGTGATCCACCCACCTTGGCCTCCCAAAATGTTGGGATTACAGGCCTGAGCCACTGCAACCAGCAAAATGACTTTAAATTTCATATTGAACCAAAAAAGAGCCCATATAGCCAAGACAATCCTAAAAAACAACAAAGCTGGAAGCATCAAGCTACCTGACTTCAAACTATACTACAAGGCTACAGTAATCAAAACAGCATGGTAATGGTACCAAAACAGAAATATAGACCAATGGAACAGAACAGACGCCTCAGAGATAACACCAGACATCTACAACCATCTGATCTTTGACAAACCTGACAAAAACAATCAATGGGGAAAGGACCCCCATTTAATAAATATTGTTGCAAAAACTAGCTATCCATATGTGGAAAACTGAAACTGGACCACATCCTTACACCTTATAGAAAAATTAACTCAAGATGTATTAAAGACTTAAACATAAGACCTAAAACCATAAATACCCTAAAAAAAACCTAGGCAATGCCTCCCTTTGTGTTTTTAAATGAATGCATTGAAGTTTCTAAATATACCTCTACATGTGTCTTTAGCTGCTGACCACAAGTTTTGATGGATAGTAATTTTCCTGTTGTTTCTTAATAGCCTGTTATTTCCCATGTTTTCCTTTTTAAACTATGGGTTAAATAAGAGTACAATTTTAAGTTTTCAAATGTAGAGATTTTTAACTAACTTTTGATAGTTTCTAATTTAATAATATTATGTTAGAGAACATGGTCTCAATTTTGATTTTGGAAATGTGTTAAGAATTCCATTAAGTCATTGTCTTTATAAATGTTCTCTGCGTACTAAAAGAGAATGCACATCTTCTTGTAGGATACATGACTCTATAAATATTATTAGTTCTAATCTGCCAATTTTATTCTTAAAATATTATATATCCTTATTAATATTTTGGCCCCTCAATTGATCATTTTAGGGGAAAAGTATGTTAAACATTTTTATTTTGATTGTGAATTTGTCCATTTCTCTTGGAAGTTAAAAAATAAGTCTGCTTATTTTTTAAGGAGATAAAATTCTATAACATGATCACTTTCATGTATACAATTCAGTGACATTTAGAAATGCACAATGTTTTACAGTAATCATCACCATATAGTTCCAAAATATTTTCATCAGTCAAAAGGAAACCCTGTACCTATTAAGCAGTCACCCTCTTCCCCCAGGTCCCTGACAAACACTACTCTGCTATCTAAATGTATGCGTTCACATATTCTAGATGTTTCATATAAATGGAATCATATAATATGCAACATTTTGTGTCTGGCTTCTTTTCTTTACCATGAAGTTTTGGAGGTTCATTCATGTTATAGCATTCATCAGCACTTCAATTGTTTTAATGGCTGAGTAATAGTCCTTTGTATGTAAACACCACTTTTAGCATATCTATGCATCTGCATATGAACATTTGTGTTGTTTCCACCTTTGGCTATTGTGAATAATCTAGTTACAAACATTCATGTAAAAGTTTTTGTTTAAATGCCTGTTTTCAATTATTTTGTGTATATATCTAGAAATAGAACTTCTGGGTCATATAGTATTTCTGTTATCTATTTGAAGAACTGCCAAAATTATTTGTACAGTGTTGGAACCGTTTTAGTTTCCTATCAGCAAAGTATGAGTATTTCAATTTCTTCACATCTTTACCAACTCTTCTTAAAAATTTGTATATTATTGGGAGGCTGAGGTGGGTGGATCATGAGGTCAGGAGATCAAGACCATCCTGGCTAACACAGTGAAACCTCGTCTCTTCTAAAAATACAAAAAATTAGCTGGTATGGTGGCATGCGCTTGTGGTCCCAGCTACTTGGGAGGCTTAGGCAGGAGAATCGTTTGAACCAGGGAAGCAGAGTTTGCAATGAGCTGAGATCATGCCTCTGCACTCCAGCCTGTATGTCAGAGAAAGACTCTGTCTCAAAAAAAATTATATTATAGCCATCCTAGTGGATGTGAAGTGATATTTTATCATTGTGATTTTCATTTCTCTAATGTCTAATAAAGTTAGGCATCTTTTTATGTCCTTATTGGCCATTTGTATAGTAGTTTGGAGAAATGACTGTTCAATCTCTTTACTCATTTTAAAATTGGAGTTGTTTTTCTTTTCATTGTTGAATTGTAAGAGTTTAGATATCCTGAATGCTAGGCTTATCTGAGGTATAATTTGCAAATATTTTCTCCCATTCTATAAATTATATTTTTCACCTTCTTTGTAATGAGTTTTGATGCACAAAAGTTTTAAATTTTGACACAGTATAGTAAGTCTAATTTATCTCTCTTTTTTTGTTTCTTGTGCTTTTAGTGTCGTATCTAAGAATCTATTTCCAAATCTAAGGTCATAAAGAGATAGATAAATAGACAGATAGATAGATGGTAGATAACATGACAATGTTGTCAGTTGCTTTCAAGTTTATAAATTTCTAAGTTTGATTAGAAGTTATGCATTGCATGATTATTCTTTCAGTTGTTATTATGAATTTAAACATACATTCATATTAATTTTAGTCTATATGCCTATCAGTGACTTTACTATTCTGCTTCAAACATGAAGTAGACTGTAGCACATTTTGACTACTCATGTAATAACCCACAATGTGTCTTCCTACTATGACATGAACTTTTAAATGATCCTTTTTAAATATGTCAAATGTATACTTCTTTAGTGTAATAATTACATTTAAAATTGACAAATGTAATTATTACACTAAAAAAGTACAAAAATTGAGTGGTAAATTCTTCTAGCTTTTGGAATATCTTTAAAATGTCTCATTTTGCCTTTATATTTGCATGCTAGTTTAGCTGAGTAAGTGATTACAGTGTTTGTAAGTAATTTATTCATTTTTTTTAGCTTTTAAGACTTCACTTGATTGTTTTACTGTAATACTTGTAGATACAGATTTATCTTTAATTATTAATATAATGCTTAGTATTTGAAGGACATTTAAATGTATGATTTTTCTATGATTTTGGACAACTTTTCAATATTTTCTTTTCAAATACCACTATTCCACCATACCTTCCATTTTATTTTTTCCTCAATTTTTCAGTATAATTTTGTTTCAAATATGGCAGTGATCACTAGTAAAATCTTGTTCTTTCTTCATTTAATATTGACTTTTACCATTTGTTTCTTTACAATCTCTTGTAAGAGGAATATTTTGGTAAGATTAAAAACAGGCACGTGGAGAGGCCTATGTGTCATGACTGGCAAACACTCAGACGCTGAGTTTCCTGCATCTGTGAAACTAACACACTGAATAGCAACACACTGGCATCAATAATAATATCAGCAAAGTTAGCAGGCATTCTTTCCTTTGGTGACGGTTCATGCTCTTGAAGTATCATGGATGTTGTTGGCATTGCCCCAGAAATCAACTCCTGGACTGTTGCTGAAGTAGTGTCCTAATAATCAGAAAGATTCTTATGTAGGTGACAGTGTTTTCTGGGCTTCACTTTACTCATGAGAGAGGTGGATATATTCTTATAAATTCCAAAGTGCCAGGCAATCCAAAAGGGATTCTGTTGGAACCTGTTTATTACCTTATTTTGCACCCTGGCCTGGTTCCTGCTCCATGACTTGACTCTGTTGGATCTTGGCATTAACTCTGGCCAGGACCTGGTGACTGTTCCTATAATGCCCTTCAGTTTCACTGGAAGGGGAAACTACAGATAATAGTCATAGGAACCTAACAGCTCCCAGAAGCCAGACTAAGGAAAAAAAGTATAAAGGACATGCAACAGCATGATGCCTGAGGTAATTGGATTGTTGTTTTACCACCCTAGGCCTATAACCTTTAGGTATAAATTCATAGAATAGGGATTTCATTGTATAGCATTTTGCTTGGCATATAACAGAAGAAATGAAGACATTTATTAAAGTATTTACTGAGAGTGTGAAGCACCCTGATAGTACCTAAATAACATCATTTTGTAGAAACACTCTCATTTGGTTTTTACCCAAGCATTTTATCATTTATGTTGAGCAAATATAAACATAATTAACAAAAATAACAACAAAAATCATTTGTCATGCAATTTACATATTTTGTGTAGAGCATTAAATGTGCCTAAAATTGTATTTACTCTCTGTAAGCTTTTACTTTTTGGAATTTACTTTAAATTTGATAAATATGTTAGCTTTGTTAAAAATGAGCTAGATATTTTTTAACATACAAAAAATATACCCAGTTGATTTTTAAGTTATCTTATTTGCCTTTAGGTGTGCAAAAATAGGCCCATCATGTTAAAACTTTGCTTGTCTCAAGTCAACTGTTTGGGAGGTTAACAATAAGGAATGTTCAAAAGAATAAGGCAAAAATATTGGGTCAATTCTACAGTTTGACCTCCTATTTAACCATTTGGATGCTCTTTATGTCCTTCCATTGTTTGATTGCTCTTCCCGTACTACGTTAAATAGAAATGGTAAAAGTGGGCATCCTTGTCTTGCTCCAGTTCTCAGGGGAAATGCTTTCAACCTTTCCCTGTTTAGTATAATGCTGGCTGTGAGTTTGTTATAGGTGGCTTTTATTACCTTAAGGTATGTCCTTTCTGTTAGGGACAGAGCTGTGCTGCCTCAGCCAGGCTGACCCCACTTCTCTCTGATTGCTCTGCAGCTGCATTCCTGAACCCCTACCTAGGCACCACATCAAGGCTGTCAGTCGTGCTACAATTAAGCAGAGCCTAATTACAGCTATCTGGGCAGAACAGGCAGCTTGAGGGAGGACAGGGAAAACATATGTTGGTTATCCATACTTCTAAATTCCTGCTTGATACATATCTGTAAAAAAATCTTCATTTCTGTCTTTTTTTTTAAAGACTGCCACCACAAAAGTCACAGGATGATGTACTGTAGGTCTGTCGCAAGTTAACAAACTATCTCTGTGCCTGCTACCTAAAACTCCCTTATGCACCTCTCACCCCATATAAACCCATGCCTTGTAAGCTCCGGGCTGCCTCCTCTGATTGTTACAGAGCAGCCCAGCAGGTTAATAAAATTTGCTTGCCTGACTTTGGGTCTATTCTCCTTTCTCTCTGTTGAAATGGTCATGTTATTTTTGTTTTTAATTCTGTTTGTGTGGTGTGCTACATTTATCGACTTACATATGTTAAACCATTGTTGCATCCCTGGTATGAAACCCTCTTGACCATGGTGGATAATCTTTTTGATATGTTGTTGGATTCGGTTAGTGTTTTGTTGAGGAGTTTTGCATCTATATTCATCAGAGATATTGGTTTGTATTCTCTCTCTCTCTCTTTTTTTTTTTTTTTTTTTTTGAGATGGAGTCTCACTCTGTCACCCAGACTGGAGTGCAGTGGCACAATCTCCACTTACTGCAACCTCCGCCTCCTTGGTTCAAGCAATTCTCCTGCCTCAGCTTCCCAAGTAGCTGGGATTCCAGGCATCTATCACTATGCCCAGCTACTTTTAATATTTTTAGTAGAGACGGGGTTTCATCATTTTGGCCAGGCTTGTCTCAAACTCCTGATCTCAGGTAATCCACCAGCCTCAGCCTCCCGAAGTGCTGGGATTACAGGCATAAGCCACCACTCTTGGCCTGTATTCTTTGTTGTTTTTGTTATGTCCTTTCCTGGTTTTGGTATTAGGGTGATATTGTCTTCACAGAATGATTTAGGGAGGATTCCTTCTTTATCTTTTGGAATAGTGTCAATAGGATTAGTACCAATTCTTCTTTGAATATCTGATAGAATTCAGCTGTGAATTCATCTGGTCCTGGACTTTTCTTTTTGTTTGCATTTTTTAAATTACTATTTCAATCTCGCTGCTTGTTATTTGTCAGATTTTTAGTTAATCTCACTAATGATGTATGAATTTTATTTATCTTTTCAAAGAACCACCTTTTTGTTTTATTTATCGTTTGCATTGCCTTTGTTTGTTTCAGTTTTATTATCTCTGCACTGATCCTCATTATTTCTTTTCTTCCTCTGGGTTTGAGTTTGGATTGTTCTTGTTTCTCCAGTTCTGTGAGGTATGACCTTAGATTGTCTATTTGTGCTTTTTTAGACTTTTTGATGTAGGCATTTAACGCTATGAACTTTCCTCTTAGCACTGCTTTTGCTCTATCCCAGAGGTGTTGATAGGCTGTGTCACTATTATTAAAATTTTTTTAACATTCATATTGATTTTGTTGTACACCCAATGATCATTCAGGAGAAGGTTATTTAATTTCCATGTATTTGCATAGTCTTGAGTGTTCCTTTTGGAGATTACTTCCAATTTTATTCCACTGTGGTCTGAGAGAGTACTGGACCTAATTACAATTTTCTTAAATTTACTGTGACTTGTTTTGTGGTCTACTATACACTCTACCTTGGAGAGTGTATCATGTGCTCATTTTTAAAAATGTATATTCTGCAGTTGTTGGATAGAATGTTCTGTAAATATCAATTAAGTCCCTTTGTTGTAGGGTATAGTTTAAGTCCATTATTTCTGTGTTGACTTCCTATCTTGACTTGTCTAGTGCTGTCAGTGGAGTATTGAAGTACCCCACTATTACTATGTTGCCATCTATCTTATTCCTTAGGCCTACTAGTAAGTGTTTTATAAATTTGGGAGCTCTAGTGTTAGGTGCATATTTATTTAGAATTGTGATGTTTTTTCCTGTTGTACTAGTGCTTTTATCATTATATAATATCTTTCTTTGTCTTTTTAAACTGTTGTTACTTTAACATTTGTTTTGTCTGATATGAGAAAAGCTACTTCTGCTCTACTTTGGTGTCCATTTGCATAGAATATCTTTTTCACCCCTTTACCTTAAGTTTATGAGAGTTCTTATGTGTTATGCAAATCTCTTGAAGACAACAGAAACTTGGTTGATGAAATCTTATTCATTCTTCCATCATGTATCCTATTAGTGGAGAATTTAGGTCATATACATTCAATGTTAGGATTAAGATGTGAGGTACTATTCTATTCATCATGCTATTTTTTGCCTGAAAACCAGGTGTTTTTTTGTTTGTTTGTTTCTTTTGTTTTTTGTCTGGTGAGATTTCTGCTTTAAGAAGGTTCTATTTTTATATATTTTGAGAATTTGCCTCAAGATTTAGAGCTTCTTTTAGCAGTTCTTGTAGTGCTGGCTTGTTAGTCATGAATTCTCTCAGTATTTGTTTGTCTAAATAAGACTGTATGTTTCCTTCATTTATGAAGCTTAGTTTCCCTGGACACAAAATTATTGGCTGATAATTGTTTGTTTAAGGAGGCTAAAAGTAGGACCACAATCCCTTCTAGCTGGTAGGGTTTCTCCTGAGAAATCTGCTGTTAATCTGATAGGCTTTTCTTCATAGGTTACCTGATGCTTTTGCCTCACAGCTCTTAAAACTCTTTCCTTCATATTGACTTTAGAGAACCTGATGACTGTAGTGATGATCTTTTGTGATGAATTTCTGGGGTGTTCTTTGAGCTTCTTGTATTTGGATGTCTAGATCTACTGCAAGGCCCGGGAAGTTTTCCTAGATTATTCCTTCAAATATGTTTTCCAAACATTTAGATTTCTCTTCTTCCTTAGGAACATGAATTATTTTTAGGTTTGGATATTCAACATAGTACCAAACTTCCTGGTGGCTTTGTTCATTTTTTTTAAATTGTTTGTTGTTTTTGTTGGATTGGGTTAATTTGAAAGCCTTGTCTTTGAGCTCTGAAATTCTGTCTTCTGCTTCTTCGATTCTATTGCTGAGACTTTCCAGTGCATTTTACATTTCTCTAAGTGTGTCCTTGATTTCCAGTAGTTCTGACTGTTTTTTACTTATGCTCTTTATTTCACTGAAGAATTTTCTTTTTATATTCTGTTCCATGTTGTTGTTTTTTTTTAATTTTCTTAAGTTGGACTTCTCCTTTCTCTGGTGCCTCCTTGAGTAGCTTAATAATCGACTCTCAGCTCAAAGCCTCCTCAAGCTAATAAGCAACTTCAGCAGTCTCAGGATACAAAATCAATGTGCAGAAATCACAAGCATTCCTATACACCAACAACAGACAGAGAGCCAAATCATGAGTGAACTCTCATTTACAATTGCTACAAAGAGAATAAAATACCTAGGAATACAACTAACAAAGGATGTAAAAGATCTCTTCAAGGAGAACTACAAACCACTGATCAAGGATATAAGAAAGGACACAAACAGATGGAAAAACATTCCATGCTTATGGTTAGGAAGAATCAATATTGTGAAAATGGCTATACTGCCCAAATAATCTATAGATTCAATGCTATCCCCATCAAGCTACCATTGAAATTCTTCACAGATCTATTAAAAGCCACTTTAAACTTTATATGGAACCAAAGGAGAGCCCACATAGCCAAGACAATCCTAAGCAAAAAGAACAAAGCTGGAGGCATCACCTTACCTGACTTCAAATTATATTATAAGGCTACAGTAATCAAAACAGCATGGTACTGGTACCAAAACAGAGATATAGACCAATGGAACAGAACAGAGGCCTCGGAAGCAACACCACACATCTACAATCATGTTATCTTTAACAAACCTGACAAAAACAAGCAATGGGGAAAGGATTCCCTATTTAATAAATGGCTCTGGGAAAACTGGCTAGCCATATGCAGGAAGCTGAAACTGGACCTCTTCCTTACACCTTATACAAAAATTAACTCCAGATGGATTAAAGATTTAAACATAAGAACTAACACCACAAAAACCCTATAAGAAAACCTAGGCAACACCATGCAGGACATAGGCACAGGCAAGGACTTCATGACTAAAACACCAAAAGCAATGGTAACAAAAGCCAAACTAGACAAATGGGATCTAATTAAACTTAAGAGCTTCTGCACAGCAAAAGAAACAATCATTAGAGTGAACTGGCAACCAAAAGAATGGGAAAAATTTTCTTCAATCTACCCATCTGACAAAGGGCTGATATCCAGAATCTACAAAGAATTAAAGCAGATTTACAAGAAAAAAACAAACAAACCCATTCAAAAGTGGGTAAAGGATATGAACAGACACTTTTCAAAAGAAGACATTTATGCAGCCAACAAACATATGAAAAAATGCTTATCACCATTGGTCATTAGAGAAATGCAATCAAAACCACACTGAGATACCATTTCATGCCAGTTAGAATGGTGATCATTAAAAAATCTGAAGACAACAGATGCTGGAGAGGATGTGGAGAAATAGGAACACTTTTACACTGTTGGTGGGAGTGCAAATTAGTTCAACCATTATGGAAGACAGTGTGGCAATTCCTCAAGAATCTACAAATAGAAATTCCATTTGACCCAGCAATCCCATTACTGGGTATGTACCCAAAGGATTATAAATCATTCTATTGTAAAGGCACATGCACACATATGTTCTTTGCGGTGCTGTTTACAATAGCAAAGACCTGGAAACAACCCAAATATCCATCAATGATAGACTGGACAAACAAAATGTGGCACATATACACCATGGAATTCTATGCAGCCATAAAAAATGACAAGTTTATGTCCTTTGTAGAGACATGGATAAATCTAGAAACCATCATTCTCAGCAAACTGACACAAGAACAGGAAACCAAACACAATATGTTTTCACTCATAGGAGGGTGATGAACAATGAGAACACTTGGGAACAGGGAAGGTAACAACATTCACTGGGCTAGGTGGGGAGGTGGAAGGGAGGGGAGGGGAGGGACAACGGGGAGTGGGGAGGATGGGGAGGGATAACACTAGGAGAAATACTTGATGTAGGTGACGGGGGGGGGTGGGATGTGTCATGTATGTACTTATGCAACAATCCTGCAAGATGCAGGATGTGCATATGTACCTGAGCCCAAAGTACAATAAAAATAAAAAATAAAATAATTGACTCTTCTGAATTCTTTTTCTGACCACTCAGAGATTTCACCTTCGTTTTGATCAATTGCTGGTGAGCTGGTATAAATTTTGGGGGTGTTAAAGAACCTTGTTTTGTTATATTACCAGAATTGTTTTTCTGGTTTCTTCTCATTTGGGTAGACTATGTCAGAAGGAAGGTCTGGGATTCATGGACTACTGTCTAGATTATTTTGTTCCATGGGGTACACCCTTGATGTGATATTCTCCCCCTTCCCCTAGGAATGGGGCTTCCTAGAAGTCAAACTGTAGTGACTGATTTTGCTCTTCTGGGTCTAGCCACCCAGTAGAGATACCATGCTCTAATCTAGTACTGGGGAGTGTTTGCAATGAGTTCTGTGATGTGATCCATCGTCAGGTCTTGCATCTGTGGATACCAGCACCTGCTCTGGTGGAAGTGACCAGGGAGTGAAATGAAACCTGTAAGCATCCTGTGTTGTGTTTTTGTTTAGTGCACTGGTTTTGTGTTGGTTGGCCTCCAGCCAGAAGGTGGGTGCATCAGCTGTGGTTCTATAGGGGGGATGCAAACTTGCCCTATGGACACCTGGTTAAGTATTCAAGTTTCTCAGGTGGTGGGCAGGGCCATGGAGCTCCCAAGAGATTATGACCTTTGTCTTTGGCTACCAGGGCAGATAGAGAAAAACCACCACCAGTGATGGGGACAGGGATGGGTATGTCTAATTTACATACAGGGATGGGGCAGGGATTGGTTATATTAATCTACATTTTCAGAGACAGTGTATACACATTCCCTTTTCTCTGCATCCTTTCTAACATCTGTTAGTTTTTGAAATTCATATAATAGCCATTCTGACTGATGTAAGATGGTATCTCAGTGGGGTTTTAATTTGCATTTCTCTGATGATTAGTAAAGTTCAGCATTTTCTTACATGTCTTTTGGCTATTTGCATGTCTTCTTCTGAAAAAACTTCTATTTAGATCCTTTATCAAATTCTTAATGGAATTATTTGGTTTATAATTGTTGAATTGTTCAATTCCTTGTATATTATAAATATGAGTCTCCTGTCAGATTGCAAACATTTTCTCCCTTTCTGCAGGTTATATGTTCACACTGTTGAGTATTTATTTTACTGTGCAGAAAATTTGTATTATTTATTTTTCTGTGAAGAAGCTATTTTAATCAAGTCCTAGTTGTCTATTTTGTTTTTAACATATGTGCTTTTGAGGTATAGTCATGAATTCTTTGCCAAGACCAATGTCCAAAAGAGTTTTCTGTAAGTTTTCTTCTAGCATTTTTGTATTAATTGATCTTACACTTAAATCTTGAATTAATCTTGAGTTAATTTTGTATATGGTGAAAATAGAGGTCCAGTTTTATTCAATCCATTTTCCCAGATCTGTTTATTGAAATGGGTGTCCATTTCCCAATGTATGTTCTTACTGGCCTTGTCAAAGATAAGTTGGCTATAAATATGTGACTTTATTTCTGGGTTCTCTATTCTGTTCCATTGATTTATGTGTCTATTTTTATACCAGTACCATAGTGCTGGGCTACTATGTTCTTGTAATGTAAGTTGAGTTTCGACAATGTGATGCTTCAAGTTTTGTTATTTTTGCTTAGAGTTGTTGCAGCTATTCAGGCTTCTATTTGGTTCCATATGAATTTTAAGATTCTTTGCTGTAATTCTGTGAAAAAATAATACTGGTATTTTGATAGGGATTGCATTGACTCTGTAGATTGCTTTGGGCAGTATTGCATTTTATAACAAGTAAGATTAAGCTTTATAAATAAATGAATATCATTTTAACTATTTTAATTCTCCCAATCTCTAAGCATGGAATGTTTTTCTACTTGCTTTTGTTATCTACAATTTCTTTCTTCAGTGTCTTGTACTTTTCATTGTTGAAATCTTTCACTTCTTTAGTTAAATATGTTCATACATATTTTATTTTTAGTATGTATTATATATATGACTGCCTATTGATTTTTTTTCCAACTAGGTTGATTTGAAATATAGAAGCACTATTTATTTTTGTACATTCACTTTTATTCTGCAAATTTATTGGATTTATTTATCAAATTTAAGACACTTTTGCTAATGTTTAGGCTTTTATACATACAAGATCATATTATCAGAGAACAGGAGTAGTTTGGCTTTGTTCAAATTTGAATACCTTTTAATCCTTTCTGTTGCCTTATTTTTTTCTGGCTAGGATGTCCAATACTATGTTGAATAAAAGTGTTGAAAGTGGGCATCTGTGTCATGTTCCAGTTCTTAGAAAAAATGTTTTTAACTTTTCTACCTTCTGTGTGATGTGGACTGTGGCTTTCTCATATATGGTCTTTACTATTTCAAGGTATGTTCCTTCCATATCTAGTTTTTTTCAGGCTTTTATGATAAATAGATGATGCTGAAATTTTTCTACATTAGTTGAGATGACGATATGGTTTTGTCCTTAATTGTTTATATAATGAATCACATTTATTGACTGGTATATGTTGAGTCATCTTACATCCCTGGTATAAAATGCACATGATAGAAATCTTATGTTTTTGAGGTGCTCTTGAATTCAATTTGTGAGTATTTTGTTGAGGACTGTTGTGTCCATGTTCATTAGGGATATTGGTCTGTAGTTTTCTTTTGTAGTTTTGTTTTTTCCTTGTCTGCTTTTGGTTTCAGGGTAATGATGGCCTCACATAATGAGTTAGAAAGAATTCAGTCTGCTTCATTTTTTTGGAAGAGTTTGGGAAAAAGTGGTACCAGTTCTTCTTTTAACATTTGGTAGAATTTGGTTATGATTCCATCTGGTCCTCTGATTTTGCTTTTTGGGAGAATTTTTACTACTGATTCAATCTTGGGATGATGTGTATTTCCAAGAATTTATCTACTTCCTGTAGGCTTGCTAGTTTGAAACATATAGTTGTTCATATTAGTCTCTGATGAGCTTTTGTGTTTCTGTGACATCAGTTGTAATTTCTTATTTTTCTTTTTGATGTTATTTGGGACTTCTACTTTCTTGCTTAGTTTACCTAGTAGTTTATCCATTTTGTTTATCTTTTGAGCAACAAACTTTCATTTCTTTGCTCTTTTGTATTGTTTTCATTTTCTCTATTTCACTGCAGTTTTATTCTGATCTTTGTTGTTTCTTTCCTTTTGCTGATTTTGGGTTTGGTTTATTCTTGCTTTTTTAATTCCTTGATATGTATAATTACGTTTTTCATTTGTAATATGGTTGCTCATTTGTAATCTTTCTACTTTTTTGTTGTAGTCATTTCATGCTATAAACTTTCCTCCTAGCTCTGATTTAGCTATCTCTTTTAAATGTTGGTATGTTGTGTTTACATTTTCATTGCTTTCAAAACTATGTTCAAATTTCATTCTAATTTCTTCATTGGCCTGATAATCATTCAGAAGAGTAATGCTTAATTTCCATGTATTTATATAGTTTCTGAAGTTTCTCTTGGTAATACTTTTTTTTTGTTTTATTTCAATCTGGACTGAGAAGATACTTGAAATGATTATTTTTAAAAATTTGTTGATGCTTGTCTTATGTCCTAACATATATCTTATCTTACAGAATGTTCCTTGAGATAATAAAAAGAATGTATGGTCTTCAGATTTGGGGTTGTATAAGTGAAGTTTCTCTAGAGGGACAGAACTAATAGGATAGATGCATACACGAAGGAGAGTTTATTAGGAGAATTAACTCTCACAATCACAAGGCAAAGTCCCACAATAGGCCATCTGCAAGCTGAGGAGAAATGAAGCCAGTCCAAGTGCCAAAACCTCAAAAGTAGGGAAGCTGAGAGTATAATCTTTAGTTCGTGACCAAAGGCCGAAGAGCCCCTGTCAAATCACTGGCAAGTCCAAAGTTCAAAAGCTGAAGAACTTGGAGTGTGACGTTCAAGCACAGGAAGCATCCAGCATGGGAGAAAGATGGAGGCCAGAAGACTTAGTAAATCAGTTTCTCCACATCCTTCTGCCTACTCTTATTCTGGTTATCCTGACAGCCTTTCCCAGTCCACTGACTCCAATGTTAATCTCCTTTGGCAACACCCTCACAGACATACCCAGGAATAATACTTTCTGTCCTTCAATCCAATCAAGTTGGTACTCAATATTAACCATCATGGGGTAGAATGTACTGTATATGTCTGCTAGGCCCAATTGTTTTCCAATTTAAGTCCAGTGTTTCTGTGTTGATTTTCTGTCTTGATAATCTGTCTAATGCTTTAAGTGGGATGTTGAAGTTCCTCACTGTTACTATATTGCTGTATATTTAAATCTTTATTTCTAGTAATATTTGTTCTATAAATCTGGGTGCATTGAATAATTCTTATCTATGATTTTATTAAGATTTCTAAGCTCTTCATCCTCAGGAATATCAATAATTAGTATATTCAGTTGTTTTATGTAGTCCCAAATGTGTTTATTCCTGTTTTTCTTTATTTTTGTCTCACTGGATTTTTTCAAAAGGACTATCTTCAATTTCTGAAATTATTTATTCTGCTTGGTCTAGTATATTGATGAAGCTCTCAAATGCATCTTGTATTTCCTTCAATTAAATTTTCAGTTTCAGAATTTATGTTTGTTTTTTAATACATGTATCTCCTTGATAAATTTCTTATTAATATCCTAAATTGATTTTCTGAGTTTTTTGTACTGTTTTATAGATTTTTCTTGCATCTCACTGAGTTTCTTTAAAATCAGTATTTTAAATTATTTATCTTGGATTATTTAAAACAAATTGTTTTAATTATTGTGAGTACATAGTGTATAGATTTATGGAGTACATGAGATGTTTTGATACAGGCATTCAATGTATGATAATCACATCATATAAAATGGGGTATCCAGCCTCTCAAGCATTTATCCTTTGTGTTACAAACGATAGTCTCTTGGATTTTAAGGACTTCTTTTTCATCAGAGTCTATTGCTGTATAATTACTGTATTCCTTTTTGGGTGTCATATTATCTTGTTTTTCATTTATCCTGTGTCTTTGATATCTCCACATCTGTTGTCATAGTTGCTTCTTTTACTTTGGCATTTAGTTTTGTTCATAAGGATTTTTTTTTGAAGATGTGACTACGATGTTTGTTAGGTATAGGGTTTTGGCTTTGTTTCTCGGGGTATGCAGTGATACAGTCTCTGTAGGATTTCTTTGGCCTCCGTTTATTAGGGTGTGGCTATTGGTGGAGACTGTGGTGAAATTGTGCTGGAGACTAAATTGACAAATTCTGCAGGTTTAAAAGGTAATGCTGATGGGCTATGTATGTCTATTCTTGTGACTTGGGGCAGTGTACAGTGACACCTTTGTTAATAGTTCCAGGCAGGCCAATTCTTGTGCATCTGAGTGGCTTTCTAAGATGCTGGTTGTAGAAGCAGTATACCAAGTAATTGAGCAGGCTCTCATGCTCCTGGGAAGCCAGGCTGGCATAGTTGATGGTTGTAGCAGTGATGGTGATATGCTCTTCTATTTCCCAAGTGCTGCGCTCTTGCATTGTCAGTGGTGGCAGTGGATAAAGTGGTCTGGCCTCCAGGCCAGTAGGTGGCCCTTGCAGGTATGAGCCACCCAAGGTGATAGCAGTAGGATGTAAATTCCTAACCTTTGTCACCCAGAAGGCATGCTCATGTATCCCAGTTGGTGGATTGTGTTGCGGAGTCCCACACTCTGTCTTAGGGGGAAGCAAAGTTGGGTGGAGCCAAACTGGACAAACTTGCACTCAGGTCCCCCAGTGGCAAGTGCATGCACCAGCTATGATGGAAGAGGAAAGCGTGGAGGTACTCAGGCCTCTGGGGAAATGCTTGGGTGAGCTATTACCAGTGCTGCACTGAGGTCCTGCTACAGGGAGCATGTTGGCTATCCCAGTGGCAACAGTTTTGGCCAGCGGTTGGAGGACTGTGTCCCTCTTCCACCCCAGTCCTTGTGGGGTTCCTTCCCCTGTCCCACCTGTCACAGTTGAGTTGGCTGTTTAGTCAGACCAGACAGTCTGCTCCTAGTCCATAACTCAGCCCTGACTATAAGAGCCCTCACCCAACTCAAGCTCAGGCCTCTGTGATAATTCTCATCCTGCTCAGTTCATGGGAGTATGCTGGCGGCTGGGGTGTATGCCATGTTTGCTTCTCAGTCCTGGTTGTGAGACCCCATCCTCCACTCAAGCCTAGGCTTTATAAGCTGCAGCTCAAGTTTTCCTAATGCCTAGACTAGCACCACTGGTTCCTGGGACCATGCACAGTTTGTTAACAGCTAGGATCAAGAACAATGTCTTACTGTAGCTGCTTGGGTTTCAGGGAATGAGCCAGCCACTGCCTAAGTTAGATTCAGGCTTTGAAAGAATCAAGTTGCACTCTCACAGCTGGGTTGTAAAATGTCCCAGGGAAAAAATGGACTGCAGAAAGACATTCACTCACCCTCTCTCGTATTTGTATTGGGGATTCACTCTCAGTTCCTGGTCTGTCATGGTAATATAAGCTGCCTGGTTTTCTTTTTTTCCTCCTTTCTCAATTTTGGAGATTCCTTTGGCTTTTCTGGGAATTCCTATGTTCCCCCTTGGATAATATATTCAAAGTGTGACTGCCTACAAACTCTTTTGATTCTTCTAAAAGGGTGAGGCATGGTAGAAATGCTTCTAGGTAGCCATCTTGGGGGAAATTTAGAAAAAAATCTGCTGCTTTACTTTGTTTCTTTTGTTGTGCAGTGATTCCCTGATTGTTGCTAATCTTTGTGGCTGTGTGTTGGTGTCTGTAGATCTGAAGAAGTAAGTCCCTATTCTATCTTTGCAGACTGGCTTTGCGTGGGAAAGTCCTTAATTAGTCAGACAGTCTGGAAATTCTGGGGAGGCCATCTGGCCTGATCCATGGATGGGCTTGCTGCTGGAGTTCAAGCAGGTTGACCTGGTGCCTAGGGCAGCAGTTTGGTGGGCCTGGTGCCTATTCCACAAGATTAGGTCTAGAGCCTGGATTCACTGTGGTGGTACTGGTTTGCAGGAGAGCGGGGCCTGAAGTCTGTATTCATGGGGGCTGTCTTTAAACCTGGCTGACATGGGCTGACATGGCACTTGGGTAGGCCTTACACCTGAGTCTGCAAGGATCAGCCAGGCATTGAGATTGACCTAGAGCCTGAGTCCATGAGGCCTGGCCCGGCATCGCACTGGGGTATGCTGGAGACTGAGTCCATGAAATGTTAGCCTAGTTCCTTGTTCTGTGGGGAATGAAGCTAACCTAAAACCTGGGTCTTCCTGGGTATACGTGGATCCTAAGTGCTTGGAACTACACTGGCATCAGGGTCTACTGATGTGGGCCTGGACTTTTGATTCCCTGAAACAGACCTGGACCTTGTGCTCACTGGCACCTGGGGCCATGGGGATCAACCTGAAGCCTCAGGCTGGCCTGGTGCTGAAGCAGGTGTAAAGCCTGCATCTGCATTACTGGCATGAAACCTAAAATTACTGCTGCTGGTTGGCCTGATGCCCGGAGCCATGGGAGCTGGCCTGGGGCCTGGGGCCTTTGGGATAAGTCTAGAGGCTTGTGGTGTGGGTGCTAGCCTGAAGGCTAGGTTCACAAGGGCTACCCTGGGTTGTATGGCTATGGAAACAGGCCTGGAACCTGGGTCTACATGGGCCGTCCTGGATTCTGGGTCCATAGGGGTTAACCCAGACCTGGAATCTACTGAGACGAGCCTAGCTCCAGAGTCTGCTGGAATCTGTAGCTATATGGGCCAGCCTCTAACGTGGTGCTGCAGGGTCTGACATGACATTGGGCGGGCCTGAAGTCTGTGTGCATAAGTGTAAGCCTCATGCTTGAGGTCAGTGGTGCCAACGTGGTGCTGGGGTAGACATGAAGCCTGGGACTATGTGAGTTAATATAATTCTGGACTGGTCTGGAACCTGTGGGTTGGTCTTAGAGTCTGGGGCTATAGGGCCTGCCCTGGCACCAGGTAGGTCTGGAGTCTGTATCGGCAGAGGCTAGCCTGAAGGCTGAGTCTCCAGCTTCTGCCTTAATGCCTAGGGCTGAGTGGGTGAGACTAGTGTGGAGTGGGCCTGAAGCCTGGGGCCATGGAGGCCAGCCTGGTGCTGGGGACAATCTGGAGCCTGAGGTTTTATCTGGCAGTATTCCAGGCCCTAAGACCAAGTCTGCCAGGCATGTGTGAAGCTCAGGGCTGCAGGATCTGGCTTGGCATCAGGGTGAACATAGAGGCTCAGTCTACAATGAAAACCTCAAGTATTGGGCCTTGGGTTTGGGGTCTGCCAAGTGCTGGGTTTTACTGGTGCAGACCCAGTGCTGGGATCTGAGGCAAACTCCATTGTTCACTTTCATTGTCTTCCTTCATAGAGAGGGTGTATCTCTCTAGAATATGTTACCTAGGATTTAGGGAAAGTATGATGCAGACAATGTAAAACTATCTCTCATACCCTCTTCAATGCATCTTTTCTTATTTTTGTGCTACACCTAGGTGCTATAATCTCTCACCTGGTCTTCTTATCTGTTATGAGAGTAGTTTTTCATATAGGGTGCAGGAGGACAAGTATTGGAAAATCTTATTCTGACATCTTACTGACATCCAGACTAGAACTCTGCTGTTAATCAATTTGTCCTCTTGAACAGTATTCTAAGTAATACCTCAATACTGTCATCCAAGTCACTAATACTCTTCATAACTAGAATTGTCTGGCCTAGAGTTTAACCCACCTAATTAGATTTGTTTTACTTCAGTGATTTAATTATTTATTACCAAGATATTTATGTTTTCTGAATAGCTATTATAGTTTCATTTCTACTCGTTTTGATTTTCAATTGCTTTTTCTTTTATAACTACTGTTTATATTTATCTCTTCAAGAATTGAACGAATATATTCTACTATTTTATCTTACTATTTAATGAAATGTATTTTATCTGGAGTAAATTTGTGTTCTAATTATTGGCTGACACTTTTAATATTATTTCGTGTGATTTATAATTTTTGTTTATACTTTCATTTTGTATGAGAGGTTTTATGTTTATGTTTTTTCCCTCTCTAGATCCACCTTGCTCTTTCTATACATCCCTTCCTTTCCAGTCATTTTTGTGTTTGCCTCTACATGGCTCAGACCTTCAGGGCAAAATCATGTCTTATAATCACTGTTAATATTTCCAGTCTTGTAGTAATATTAAATTCCATAAATGAACCAGTGAAGAGTGTGGTTAACTTTCTGGAACTTTACATGTTCCCTATACCCATAGCTTCTAATCAAACAACTATAATGTCAAAAATAAGCTTCTCAGCATCTTTGCATCTGTGAGGGGACCTACTTCATCTCCTGGCTTCAGGTATGACTGGTTCTAATATCCATATCTCAGCTGCAGGACAATATTCTTTCATTGCATTGCAGGAACACATCTCTCATGGGTCTGTGGATTTAGCCTGACCCTCTACATTATATTTCCTTTCAATTTCTTGTCATAAGGATGCTTATGTTACTTTCAGTCACAATTATGCTTTTTTTTAATTTCAAAAATTGTGTTACCATGTATGTGAGACTTTTATGTTGCTAAAAGCAATAAATGTTATGTCTTCATCTTTCTCAAAGCAACATCATCCATTAGATGTTATTATTCCTCCTTTCATACAATACTTTATTATCTGTTTTCACCACATACGTGCCTGATTTTCTACTCTCTCACTAGCTATTCCTCCAGCTCTGTTTTTGGCTTCTCCTCCAAAAGACCTCTATCATGTTAGAATTCCTTAAAATACAATTCTGGGTTTTCTTCTCTTCCCTATCTATTCTCTTTCCAGGTGTTGTCAATAATTTCCACAGCATCAATTACTAACTATATGGAGATTCACTTTTAAAGGCATATCTCCAACCCAGAAATTTCTTCTGGGCTCGATACCTATATGCAATATCTTATTTTACTATTCTTTATGTGCCTCACAGATATTTTAAATTGGATGTTAAAATTAAACTCTTGATTTCCTCCCAATTAGTTCCTCTCCAAGTCTTACTAATCTCAGAATGCAACAGCACCCTTCAATTACTTGCTTAAGCCAGAAAATGTGAAAGCATCTGTGTTTCTATTATTTTCCTCATAGTTCACACACAAATATACCACACACGTACATACTTCTAACTCATCAGAAAATCCTAGCGATTCTACCTTCTAAATAGTTCTGAATCCATATAATTTTTTCCATGTCCAGTGTCACACTTTTGCACAGGCCATCCTTATCTCTTATCTGGGTTGTCATGATAGCCTTAATTGGTCTTCCATTTCTATTCCCCTATTACCAACAGTTCACAGTAATTCATTCTAGACAAAGTAACCAGAGTAATCTTTTTATATAACTATGTAAATCTAATCATGTTAACTTCCTGCTTAAACCTTTCCATGATTTTCAAATACACTAAGAATCAAATTTAAAAGCCTTACCATGATCTGCAAACTCTGAATAACCCTGTCACTAAGTAACTCTTCTATTTTACTTAGTATTATTCATTCCTTCATTCATTATATGCTTAATATGGCTTTTTATTTTTAGTTTATAATCAGGGCTTTAGTTCTTGTTTTACAATCTTTATTCAAGATTTTTCTACCAAGGTATTTGTATAACTGCTTCTCCTTGTCATTCCAGACTCGGTAAATATGCCACCTGTACAAGGAGCCCTTTGGTTTTAAATAATGTCCCCCACCTTATTCTATTATAGAGCATATTTGTTTTCTTCCCTACATTTGTAAAAGCCTGTTATTATTTGATTTACATATTTATTTATTTAGAAAATTTTCCAGTCTTGTTCTTCATTACTGAATTTATACTGACCTCTGGCACTAAAATATCTAACTTTCTATATAGTAAGTAATTAGTGACATATCATTTATATAGAAAAAAGAGAAGCCAATGGCTAAGCAGCATGTGAGTTTCCAAGTCCACATTCAGATTGTCAGAGAGAAGGTATGCATACTTTCCAGGGAGACTTGCATACAAACAAAAGAGAATATCCATTTTACATACCTGTTTTCAAGGACTATGTTTAGATATATATAATATATATAATATACTATATATATTATATAGTATATATAAATATATAATATACTATATATATTATATAGTATATATAAATATATATATTTATATATAATATATATAATAGTATGCAAGTCTCCCTGGAAAGCATTGTCTTGGCTATGTGGGCTCTTTTTTCATTCCATATGAAGTTTAAGGTGGTTTTCTCCAGTTCTGTGAAGGGGGTTATAGGTGGCTTGATGGGGACAGTGTTGAATCTATAGATATATATATAAATATATATATAAATATATTTATATATAAAAATATATTTGTA
>CAUYLG010051421.1:0-92416 GCA_963573385.1 Cacajao melanocephalus | reverse complement strand
TTTTTTTTAATTTTTATTGTATTTTAGGTTTTGGGGTACATGTGAACAACATGCAAGATTGTTGCATAGGTACACACGTGGCAGTGTGATTTGCTGCTTTCCTCCCCTTCACCTATATCTGGCTTTTCTTCCCATGCTATCTGTCTCCAGATTTTTTAAATGGTCACCACTCTAACTGGCATGAGATGGTATCTCAATGTGGTTTTGATTTGCATTTCTCTAATGACTAGTGATTATGAGCATTTTTTCATATGTTTGTTGGCCTCATAAATGTCCTCTTTTGAAAAGTGTTTGTTCATACACTTTGCCCACTTTTGAATGAGTTTTCTTGTTTTTATCTATTTTCTTGTAAATCTGCTTTAGTTCTTTGTAGATTCTGAATATTAGTCCTTTGTCTGATGGGCAGATTTCAAAACTTTTTCCCAGTCTATTGGTTGCTCGTTCACTCTAATGATTGTTTCTTTTGCTGTGCAGAAGCTCTTAAGTTTAATTAGGTCCCATTTGTCTCTTTTGGCTTCTGTTGCCATTGCTTTTTGTGTTTTAGTCATGAAGTCCTTGCCTATGCCTAGGTACTGAATGGTTTTCCCTAGTTTTTATTCTAGGGTTTTTATGGTGTTAGGTCTTATGTTTAAATCTTTAATCCATTTGGAGTTAATTTTAGTGTAAGGTGTAAGGAAGGGATCCAGTTTCAGCTTTCTGCACATGGCTAGCCAGTTTTCCCAACACCATTTATTAAACAGGAAATCCTTTCCCCATTTCCTGTTTTTGTCAAGTTTGTCAAAGATCAGATGGTTGTAGATGTGTGGCATTGCTTTGAGGCCTTTGTTCTGTTTCATTGGTCTATATCTCTGTTTTGGTACCAGTAGCATGTTGTTTTGATTACTGTAGCTTTGTAGTATAGTTTGAAGTTAGGTAGCATAATGCCTCTGACTTTGTTCTTTTTGCTTAGGATTGTCTTGGCTTTGCAGCCTCTCTTTTGGTTCCATATGAAGTTTAAAGTGTTTTTTTCCAGTTCTGTGAAGAAGGTCAATGGTAGCTCGATGAGAATAGTGTTGAATGTCCTCAGTCACATTGCCATCTGTGCTGCTTTTCCCATTTCATAATATTTATTCCTAAGAAAATAAGTTTAGATTTCTTCATCTGTCAGCACTGTTTATCTCACTGTCAATATGTGTACGTGTGTGTTTCTGTGTCTGTATGTGTACCTATCTGTCAGCTGTGACACATGTATTATGTTAATATGATATACTTAAAACTTTGATGTTCAGGTATGTGAACATCACACACCTTACAACTTGGGCACAAGGAACTTAGTATTGTTGGCGTTACAGTTTTGCATTACTGGATGAGTTTCCGAGCTTGAAGGTAAAGGAGGAGAGGTATAAGAATGACATCAGGTGAATGAAAAGCCACAGAGTCCAGAGTTCTAGTGATAAACTCTGAGATAGCAATGGAAGTGATATATTCATCTACGTATCAAATGTAAAGACAAGAGATAAGAAAAATATGTAGAATTCAAGAGTAATATGGAAGTGATTATCATTAAAGAGCCCCCAAAACAATGGAACAGAAGACTTACTATGTATAAGTAATTCCCTGAACCTGTTATGTGCTCTAGTAGTTTGCTATACTCAAATCATTATTCAAGTAAGATACCCAGCCTGAGGGTAAAAGACACAAATTAAGTACGTAGTCCTGGGTAGCATCTTTTACTTCTTTTTTCCTGAATCCTTTGTATTATTCCTGTAAATAAAGCTAATTTAAAAATGAAAATACTATTTACTTGTCTCATTCATCCTATTGATTTTCTTCTCATCAAATACCCAGTGGACATATAGTAGTATATACATAGATTTGACTAAGCATGCTTACAAATAGGCAACCCCTAGCTTAATGTACGTTATGATAAAAAGTAATGCTTTTGTAATTATTTCATACATACTAAAATATTTCCCTGGGAATATATAAACACAAATATGCCTAAGTTAAAATGAGCCTCTGGTGGAAGAATACAGAAGTATCACATAGAACAACCCAGCCCAAGAATAAACTATAGGGACTATAGACTCAAACACTGTTAGGACTCCTCTCTCCAAATCTTATCACTATTGCTTAATACTGTTACATCCCTCCTACTACGTAGTGCTGTGCACATCTGCTTTCGTTTCCTTTCCTTGAGGATAAGTTTCTGAAAAGGAAGAAACCCAAGCTTTACATGTAAGCTGCAGGCACATGAAAATAAACTGATTCTTATTTCTGTACTCAAGTTCACAGTTCTAGGACAGAACTCTCTGACTGCAAAATGCTGTGCCAGATGCCCAGATAATTCCATGAGTACTGGATCATGCTGTATAAAATAGATACTTCTGCATAAACTGTAAAGACATGAGACAGAAGCATTGCTCATTGTTAAATTTATCCCATTAAGTTTTACATTCATACAGTAAAAACTGTTCATGTAAATATGTTTCTAGTAAGACATGTAAGTGCATATGTGCACATTTTCATTCTCAAAACTCATACATAATGATTTTTTCTTATATTTAAAAGCACTCACACTTAAATGTACTTTCTGATATACATGTACAAGATTTTTTAAAAACACTGAACACAGAGTAAGATTATTGGGTTACAGAGAGAGTTGATGTGTTTTAATACCTAAATGTTTCTCTGTGCAAATGGAGCTCATAGTGAGAGAACATTTCTAACTGTTACCACTGGACTGATACAGGATACATTTTGTTATACTAAGTACTAAATCTTACAGCAAGTGGAGTAATAAGATGACTTTGACACATAGCAGCATTTGAACATTTTATTGCTTTTTGCTTATTGTAATTTTTCCTTTTTGAAAAGGACAATTAGATATTTGGGTGTGATGGTCATGACAACAACAAAAGCAATGCATATGCTTAATCATATGTATGTATTTATATCACAATTGTTCTGGATAATTGTTATATGTGTAAGATACTATATAATAGCACAAATAAAACTGAAGTAAAGAGAAAATAAAGATGGGGATCCAATATTAATAATATCTGAGCTAAAATTTATGTTATGATAACATATTCACCAATTAGCATTGAGATATGCTTCAAAATCAGTGTTTTCAGAAAGCCCGTTAAAAAGATGTATTTCCAGCTACCGTTTTGAAAACGTCTGTAACTTTAAAATAAATCCATTACTTAAGAAAACTACAATTCTTAATGGATTATATAGGAATTAATCCAAGGGATTCACTTGAGGGGAAGTTGTATATCATATGTTAGGTAATTAAATAGAGTGGTCAGAGATGGTTTCATTGAGAAAGAGATATTGGAGTACAAGGCAGAAGGTGGTATGAGAAAAGGCCTTTTGCCTCCCTGGGGAAGGAGATCTGGGTACAGGACACAAGGCAAATGGGTTAAGTTGGGAGAGGACCTGGTGTGTGGGAGAAATAGCTGTTGGTTGGTGGCTAGAAGGACTAAATCATGACAGGCATTTTAGGACAACCTGAATATTTGACTTTTATTTTCAGGGAGATTGGGAGCCATTAGAGAGTTCTGAGCTGACTTATGCTTTAGAATGATAATTCTGGCTGTTGTGTTGAAAATAGACTAAGGGTCAGGCTAAAACGTGAAAATCATTCAGGAATGTATTGCAGTAATCCAGGCAAAAGATAATGTTGGCATAGACCATGCTGGCAACAATAAAGGTAGTTTGAAAAAGTATACACTACTGGATTTATTCTATCTATAATGGGATGTTCTCGTACACTAGATATGAGGCTTGAAAGAAACTGAGTCAGTGAAGACAAATATAATTTCTGTCTGGAAATACTGAAAAATGTAGGTTCCTTTGGCTTGCATGATAAAAAAAAAAATAGGAAGAGACACAGAAGTACATAGACAGGTCCAGAGCTCATTTTCATCAGATCTCGAGTTATTAGATGTATGAGTGAAGATGTGGAGAAGACAGCGGGGATGTGCATTTTCAGTTCAGGAAAGAGGTCTGGACTGGAGATTAGAGTTTAGGAGTCATAAGTCCAGAGTATAGATGAAACTGAGTAAGACAATAAAAAAGAAAAAAAAGAACTTATGAAAACCAAGTCATAGAGACAAGGATAAATGAGCAGGGGCGACCAGGAGGGAGCAAACAATGAAGTAGAAATAATACAGAAGATTATTTTGTTCTGAAAGGTAAGTGAATAGCGGTATATGGAGGAGAGAATGATCAGCTGTGAGAAATGTTGCTGATGGGGAAGGAAGCTATAGATTGAACTGCCTATGGAATTTAACAACCTGGAGCTCGTTTGTCAAGTTCTTTCTCACCTAGTCAGGAGCTTTTTTGGTAGGTCTTAAAAGGGAAGCTTGGCTGGGATATTTTAAAAAATATGTAAGGTAAGAAAGTGAGGAAGATGTTTGACCAGTTTTTTTGATGAGTTTTTCTATGAAGGCAAATTTTTCAATGACAAACACAGTCATGATGTAAAAGAGACTTTCTGTTTTGAATGTGTTTTCATTAGAGACATGTAATTTTTCATAACTTTTATAGAGCTTTATTGGGCTACACAGTGAAGTTGTTTCAGAAATTGTTTACAGCTGAGAGACAGAATTTTCTGAAGTGGGGAGCATCCCACCTGTGACCAACTAAACCAAATTGATCCAAAGTGGATTCTGCTTAACTTATTCTTCAGAAATATCAGCCTGCAGATTTCTGAGTCCATTGCCCTATTCAGCGGTAGGTCTAACAGCCAGTCAATTAAAGACCCTCAATTATGTTCACAGGGGAATGAAGAGACTGTTTTAGCAATAGCATATGAAGTTTTCCTAATTAAAAAAAATTGAATAGCGGCACTGCTAGATGGAGGAATACTGTCTATTTTTACTAAAATCTCTAATTAGCTATTTGATGTTTATGGCACATTGGAGCAAAATATAGAATTATGTACTGTTACAAATGCAGTCAATATGATTTAAGTACAGAATTATAATATTTTGTTACTCATAATAGAAGGTAATATATTAGTAAATTTCTATTTATTTATTGAGAGGGTCTCACTCTGTGCCCCAGGCTGGAGTGCTGTGGCACAGTCTCGGCTCACTGCAACAAAGTCCTCCCAGGTTCAAGTGATTTTCCTGCCTCAGCCTCTGGAGTAGCTGGGATTACAGGCACCAACCACCACCACACACCCCTAATTTTTGTATTTCTAGTAGAGACAGGGTTTTACCGTGTTGACCAGGCTGGTCTTGAACTCCTGGCCTCAAGTGATCTGCCCACCTCAGCCTCACAAAGTGGTGTGATTACAGGTGTAAGCCGCCACTCCTGGCCAAATTAATAATGTTTTTGTTGTTAAACTATGCTTTAAAATGTGTATGCAATTCTTATAGTGGGAAGAGAGAGAGAGAAACAAAGTACCTACACTATAGAGCAAATTATATAACTAAAAGTTGATTTTGTACAGACACATAAAGGAAACCACAAGTAAATAATGTCCAGTACCACAATGCTGTTTTACCTCACCCTATATGGCACTTGATTGCCTAAGCCAGTCACTCAAGCGTTAATTCATAAATGTCCTCTCAGTTTCTCCTGAATCTATGTCCCATTGTTAATGGACTGAGATTCTCTTGACAAGACCTATTCAGAAGATACTGCCTTGAGGAGGTAATGTGCAGATATGTCCGTTTGCCCTTTACATCCACTCTTCACCTGCTCTGTCTGCATGGATTACATCAGAAGGCTCCTGAGCTATCTAACATTCAGTTGCTTTCCACAAATGGGTAAAGAAAGGAGAAGATGAAGGAGAAGAGGTCAGTAACAGCCAGGTATGTGTCACATAGGTTCTCTCCAAGCTGGCTGCCTTCTTGTCTAAATATGGCTCTTGTTATATGACATTTGCCCATTAGATTATATTTTTTGACAAAATTTTTCTTTTGTATTCCTTGTTTTGTCAGTGTATGACATACCTCTTATAGTTCCCCTATTCGCCTACTCAAACTTCTCTTAAGCTTTCCTTTACTAAACACATATTGGTTTATCCTAACTTGAGGATGACATTTTCTTGCTGGTACACCAGCTAATACAGAAATTGGCGCTTGAGTGGTCTCCAAGGAAAAAAAAAATCCTCAAAATGAGCTTCTTGGATTGGACTGCACAAAGTGGTAGGATACAAAACCAATTCACAAAAATCAGTTGATCTTGTGTGCCTACCAGTTAATAAGCTAAAAAATAAATTAAGAGAATAGTTCAGTTTATAATAGCATCAATAAGAACAAAACATGTAGGAATTAATTTAACCAAGGAGGTGAAACATTTATACAATGATGATTAGAAAATACATTTGAAAGTAAAGTACTGTGTCAGGCTATAAAATCGCTTCTTCAATGCGTGAAATGATTTTCATCATCTTACATACCAAAAGAATAAAATGACCCTTAGAAAATATCTAAAAGAATCTTATTTAATTTAGTTTAGTTTAGTTGATTTTTTAAAAAAGGGTAAGTACCTGTGCTATGGGAAAGGAATATGCCTTAGAAACTTTCCTTCATTTGCAGTTAGAAAGTACATGAAATTAAATTTGTTTGGCTGGATTAACCTCTCAAATGATGAGCCTATCAGAAAACTTTGAACATTTGAGTACTCTTTAGTTAATTATATTTGTGGTGCTTTAATTATCGAAGTTAAGCTTATTTATTTTTCTATGACAGACACTGCCATAGAAATATGACAGAATTTAGTCTGAATACTTGCCCACTTTTACATGAAAAAGCAAACTGTGCTTGAGTACATATGGTTATTAAATATGTCCTCCAATTAATTGATTCCAGAAACAAATTACCTATAGAAATAAAACATTTTTCTGTAACAGAGTTCTGATTCACATTTAAGATAGTCACAACATCCCCATTTTATTATTTTTCAATAACTTATTAAAGAATGTTGCCTTGTTGTTTATGGAATTGTTAATCTGAATTATTTTATAGGTGAGAAAACAGATTTAACTGTAGGGTTATGACAACTCAGAATTCTCCTAGAGATACAAAAAAAAAAAAAAACTGCGTCTGCTTTTGTACAAATTTACCTATGGAGTAAAATGTTTTAAATATCTTACCTTGCAAATTAAATCTAAAATCAGAAGAGAAATAGGGTAGATTACGGTATGACCTTTCTGTCTGCCTAGAATATATACTTGGATTTGGATCAGCCAGAAACTCAAAAAAATAAAGAAACTAAATGGAGTTGTTGAAATATGTTTATTGGTTTATTACTCCCAGTTAATTCCACAGCTATTTCTTAAACATCATCTTTGTATTATATACTTCTTTTCATTAGCCTACAATCAATGAGATGCTTTTATTTTTGAATATGTCATGTATCTTTGCATGGAATATTGCTTGGATTTTAACTAATATTAAATGTGTATAAGTGACAAATTTAAAATCAAACTTATATTTGTCCATACATATAAATATTTTAATTCCTGTCATAAACATAGGAAGATTGAAATACTAAGAGAAAACACCTTTTGTTCTGTGATTAAAGTTCTGTTAACTCATAAGCTTAACAAACTTACTACCCCTATCCAAAGTACTATATGTGTAATCCTTAATAATTAAACTATTGTGATGTTGATAAATTTAATACAAACCCTTCAAACATCTGAAAGGGTAGGCAAGCGTGCCCAAGAGGATTTTTTTTCTTAAGGCACTTAATCAACTCTTTCAATCTAATCAGTCATACTTAAAATTTACTGAATTGAAAACGCTTTAAAATTCTGAAATAGTCTTTAAAAGCTTAGTCAAAAATTTTATATTTTAAATCACGTCTAACAACAACAGTTATAGTCGCATTTTCACTGAAAAAAGGTATTTCACAAGTTCCAGTGAAGTTTTGGTTAAAAAAAAAAATGGGATCTTCAGCTTGGTAGAGATTTAATTTCTTGCTTAGAGAATTGAAGACAAGACCAAGATTTGAGGTTTATAATTGATTCTAATGGAGCCACAGGGTAAGAGGTTGAGCTTTTTCATCTAGTAGGGAATTTTTTGGCTTTTATCTATTCAAATCATTCTTTCACATATATTTTAATACCATATTTTTGGCTGGGTGTGGTGACTCATACCTGTAATCCAGCATTTTAGGAGGCTGAGGCACATAGATCACTTGAGGTCAGGAGTTCAAGACCTGCCTGGCCAACATGGTGAAACCCCATCTCCACACACACACACACACACACACACATACAATTAACTGGTTGTGGCGGTGGTTGCCTGTAATCCCAGTTCCTCGGGAGGCTGAGACACAAGAATCACTTGAACCTAGGAAGGAGAGGTTGTGATGAGCCAAGATTGTGCCACTGCACTCCAGCCTGGGTGATGGAGCAAGACTCTGTCTCTCTGTCTCTGTGTCTCTCTGTCTCTGTCTGTCTGTCTGTCTGTCTCTCTCTCTATACATACATTTTAAACAATATTTGTTACTTTGATTTAAACCCCTGAGATACATTTTTCTAATAAACAGAACTGCCTTATTAGATTCTATAATCTTTTTTATTGTGGAGGAGAGTAGGGTATGAAGATTGTTTTTAAACCACCTTAATCATTATATTGAAACACACACATACACATATACACACGGCATGGTCTGCTTGTACTTTCAATTTTAACTGCAGCAATTTGATAGTCTGAAAATAACAAAATCTTGTAATATGCTGAGGGTATGAACCTTTCCCATTTACACAACTCTGAGAATTAGATATTGTAATTCCCTTAAAATCTTTACACTTTATCTTTTAGCCCAGTTAATACAGTCAGCAAATGCTAATAAGCACTAATAAGCATTTTTGATCTTAGTAATATGACCTTTATTACTTTTTATCTTGTTAATTTTTGCTTTTGCCAGCAAAAAAAAAATGGCCTTTTACTTCATGAAAAATTATCAGTGATAACTGTGAATATAATGTTGACCTCTTTTTGTTTTATGTTTTACATATGCATTCATAGTCTTTTTTTTAATGCTGGTTTTTATGTATAGTCTGTGCTGCTTTTATTTCACTTGTAAAGAAACTACGTTTTATATTTTAAAACAATTTGTTATAATGTTCCCAATTTAATGAAAAAGAATATATAACTCCTTTATATGCATAAATCTATATAAATTTCCAGTAGCTGTGGGATGAAAAATGTTATTTGTTGAGTAATTATGTGCCTCCACTTAAATTTCTTTATTTTTCCTCATAGAAACTGATATTGCTGATTGTGAAAATCTTGGGAACTTGCTTAAGCTCACAGTAAGAAGTGTGGGGCCAAGATTCTGAACATAGATCTTTTGACATTAAACCCTGTATCAGTTACCTGTTGTTGTATAACATTATCATTAAAATGAGGTAATTTAAAACAACATACATTTATTATTTCGTAGTTTCTTTGAGTCAGGGGTCCAGACATTACATAGCCAAGTATTCTGCTTAAGTTTTCACCAGAGTTTAACCAAGGGGTTGTCAAGACTACAGTTTGATCTGAAACTTGATTAGGGGAGCATTTGCTTCCAAGCTCACTCAGATATTTAGGTATTCTTTATGGACTCAGAATACAACATAGATTTTGTTCTCATGTTATACAGACACATAGACACATGTATGCAGCATAGAATCTCATGTAACCTGATACATACATGAAAAATGGAAACAAAGACTTTTCTTTAGGGTAGAAGCAAGTCACAGGTTTTTTTGGACTGTCTCTAATGCCCACTATCTTCTGAGTGGCAAGCTCTAACGTCAGAGCCTACGTCTATATCTATCTCTATATCTATGACCTAAGGAAGTGGTTCTAGGGTCAGTTTGTTGTTAATTACATTATACTCTTCTCTAATATTTTACTTTACAGTCATTTCCATTGTAATCTTTTGAACTTTTGTGAAGAATATTATAGGGCATGAAATTCAAAATAGTGAGTGTATACACATTCAGAATTGTTGGATATGTTTCCTAATAACTGAAAGCAAAACTAAAAAAGATTTTTATGTTTTCATATTTTGAAAATGTATATATTCAAGAGAAAAGCAAAATATAGGGAACTAGGGAAAGGATAACTAAACTATCAAGTTAGTAGAACCAGACTTTTGTTTTAAATCTGCTTTTATTAGCTAGATCATCTTGGTCAGGTAATTTTAACTCTTGGGATAGGGAAATGTGGAGATAAAAGAAGACTGGCTTTATGTTCCATATATGTGTGTGTGTGTGTGTGTATGTATACACACACACACACTCATATATGTATATATAAAGGGATGCTAAGGTTCCTCCTACTTCTAAAATTCTGTGATTCATTTTTTTGTATAAGTGGTATATGAACAAAATAAATATAAATTCTACATCAAAATGTGTAATGTATGTGCTTCAGCTCAACCAAAATTTGTACTGTCTTTATAAAGTTGCTAGACACACACATTATGTATTTCTTGCCATGTTAGAGTTTTCCAAGTAGCTATCTAGATACAATATGTACATATACATAGTTGAAATGTAGTTTATATAATTGTAAAGGTAGAAAAAGTGTGAAAAGTCGAAGAAGAGACACTACTTCCAGGACGGTGCCAGAAATTTTTGATTAAAAAAGAGTATTTGAGAATGAAAGTGTTGTATTTTAGCCTGATATCTTAGAATATAGATTTTACTCGATACCAACTGCATAATGGCTTTATTTACTGCTGAACCTCACCAGGAAACCACGTTTGTTAAAATTTCACTTTTTATCTTTTAATTTTTTAATTAATAATGTACTTTGGGGAGCTTTAACTTTTTGTTTTCTGTTTACAAGAGTTAACCTGCAAGAGAAAGCAGTATATGCTTCTGGTTATATGATACACCTAAACATTCTTCTAGTTGTCTCAAACTAAAAAAAGATCCTTGGGAAAATTTTAGGCAATCCATATTGTTTATACACCTTTGAATAATTAATTGTTTAAGAGCACCAAGTAGTGGGTTCTTTGCACAGAGTGATTTCTCCTTATTGCAATGTTTGGAATGAACCCAAGCAGTGAATTACTCTTTCTCCCTACAGAACTTACTCTCTCAGCTTCATTGAGTTAGGTTAATTAGAAAGGCAAGACACCCCCTATCAACCCGCCACAGCCACCTCCCCAGCTATTTTAGAGAGTAATTCATTTGTATTGTAAGTATCTATTTAAAGAAGTACATAACTTTTCCAGAAAAACATTGAATATCAAAATATGATTTATATGACTCTACCCCCACCCTCTCTGTGTGTATAGGTGTGTGTGTATTTTTTTTTCTGTAATACAGATATAGAGTTGTTTCTTGGTATCCATGGGGAATTGCTTCCAGTATTCTCCTTTCCTCCCAAGGACACCCAAATCCAGGGACACTAAAGTCCCTCATATAAAATGGCATGGTAGTTTCACATAACCCATTCGCATTATCCCAAATACAGTCATGTGTAGCATAACTAAATTTTGGTCAATGACAAATCCCATAAATGATGGTGGTTCAATGAGATTATAATACTATATTTTTACTGTATGTTTTCTGTGTATAAATATGTTTAGATACACAAATACCATTCTATTACAATCACCTACAATATTCAGTACGGTAATCAGCTGTGCAGGTTTGTAGCCTAGAAGTAATATGCTATACCATATAAACTATGGATGTAGTAGGATATACATCTAGGTTTATGTAAGTACACACTACGATGTTTGTACCATGACAAAATTGCCTACAAACATATTTCTTAGGATATATTCCTAGCATTAAGCAACCTGTATAACTATACTTAAATCATCTTTAGATTACTTATAATACCTAATAAAATGTAAATGCTATGAAAGTAGCTGTTTTACTATATTGTTTAGGAATAATGATGAGAAAAAGTCTGTACATGTTTAGTAAAGATACAGCCATCTATTATCTTCCTAAATATACTTGATTCCTGATTGATTAAATGCATGGATTAGAATCTCATGGATATGGAGAGCCAGCTGCATATATACGTGTGTGTGTATGTGTGTGTGTTACGTGTGTGTATTTCCAATAGAACCAAGCACTATACTGGGAATCAGCAAAAAGTATTCAATATAAAGATTACTACTAGCATGATTTATTGAATAACCCCTTTTCCTGCATTAAATCTATTTAGTTTCTATGAGAAAGTTCAAGACTGAGGTGAGAAAGTAGGAAGAGTGGTGGTCACTCTGGTGATACAGCAGGCCTGGATGGGCCACCTATCAGTTGGAATATAGCATGAAAAGAACTGGCCATTAGAGGTATGGGGGCTTCCTTACAGTTGCATCTTGAAGAGGCATTCCCTCCTACCTTCTGATTTCCAATATTGATTACTGTAGATTTAAGTCTTCTGAATACGTGTAAATTCTTACAGACTGCTTACTACACTAATGTGTTGACCAAACCTAACCCTAGTTTGTGAAATGAAGAGTAAACTTGGTTGTAAGGTTTCTGTGACATAAAGCTATTTTTAGCCAAAAATGATTTTCTTCCAAAATGGTGTTAATAAAATCAACAACAATAATCGTTGTTTTTATTTTAGAAATTATTACTTGTACCAGGAACTATAGTCAGCACTCACGAGACTTATTAAACTTAATCATCAGAGCAAATCAGTAGGCTCTTCTTTGATGTAAATTACATCATATACAGTTGGTAAATAGAAGAATAAAGTTGCTAAAATGAGGAAGTTTTTCTTACAACTTTTTTTTAGGTTATTCATAAATTTGTTATTTATGCTTTGATATAGTCTAGATAAGCTTTTCGCAATTAAAAAACAAGTCTTAGCAATGTAAGAAGATGTTAAGAGAAAATGAAAAATCTGTTGAAGAACCTGTATTTTGTACAAGTCTGTATCAGCAGTTACATGAACTCCTGTCGTTTATAAAATATTAATCTCCCTGGAGAATCAGGAAGTACATAAAAAGTGGCAAAATTATTGATCTGAATTAATAGGTAAATAAAGAGGCCAAATAAAGACTGAAGTTTTTTTTTTTGTTTTCTTGTTTTTTTGTTTTTTTTGAGACAGAGTCTTACTCTGTCGCCCAGGCTGTAGTGCAGTGGCACGATCTTGGCTCACTGCAACCTCCACCACCCAGGTTCCAGTGATTCTCCTGCCTCAGCCTCCAGAGTAGCTGGGGCTACAGTCACATGCCACCATGCATGGCTATTTTTTTTGTAATTTTTAGTAGAGATGGGGTTTCACCATGATAGCCAGGATGGTCTCCATCTCCTGACCTCGTGATCTGCCCGCCTCTGCCTCCCAAAGTGCTGAGATTACAGATGTGAGCCACCACTCCTGGCCAAAGTTTTCCATTTTTATAAAAAATGTCTCTAGAGGTCAATGGCCCTCATTACCTATTTCTTGAAGGAAGAAGCACAAATCCCAGTATTTAAAGCTGTAAAAGACTGACTGCCTGAGAAATGTGTTGAAAATATCAATAAATATTTAACTGTCCTAATATTTTGTATCATAATTGTGATTGTTTTGATTTTTTTATCAGTGTTCTAAATACAAGAGTACAAGTCTTTTTCAGGAACATACATATAGTATCATAGAAGAAATGCCTTTTCTATGATAATACTGGCTTTATAGAAGAGAAAAATTGAGGGCAAATGAGGTTAAGTAATCTATCCATTTTCTCATAGCAGGTAAGTGGTAGATTACAGATTGGATTCTAAGCCTATCCATTCCAGGGTCAGCTTTCTTAACTTCTTTTATATGAATATCAAACTAAATGTAATTTCCTTTTCGGGATTGCTACAATTTTTATTATGATGAAAGGAAAATTTCATGTAAGGGGAATCCCATCTTGGATACCTATTCTGCAAAGCAGGCCTATTGAGGATTATACCTGTTGATCCCTTTATTGTCATTAGATATGTCTCTTTACTACCACTAAGCATTGCTTGTTCTAGCAGACATTAATAGAACCATCCAGCTTTCTTATTTAGTGTTGTGTCATACCTCCCATCTTTTTATCTTTAACTTATCTGTATTGTTGTATTTAAAATGAAGTCAAGGAAGGGAATACATTTAAATGTCACATGAAACATGTTAAACAAAAGGTTTATTGGCAAAAAGGGAAGCTTGCAAAGTAACGAAGGAGGTAAGGAAGCACATTATCCCAATATACGTAGAGTATTCTCGTGTTTAGCTGTTTGCCAATATCATCTAGAACACTAGTTGTTCAGATCTCGAAATCTTAGGATATGTACTAAGATGCAGTCTGCACTGCTGGGGTAGAGAGAGAAAGGAGTTTCTGGGTCAGTGCTAACCTTAGCTTGGGTGTCGCATATTTTTATGAGGAGAGGGGTATGGGCACAGTTGTTCAGGCAATTCAGAGTGAAAACCTAGGTTAATTTTTTCTTTTTAATGTGTATCTTGCTCCTTGTATCATGTCTGCTTAAGATGGGCTCTCTTTTCTCTCTCCCCTGAACTTTTGGCTTAAAGCAAGATGGCGTATGAAAATTTAGAGGCTACTTTTTTTTTTTCTTTTTGGCCATGCAAATGGACAATTCTAAAGGGGAAGGCAGGCAAGCAAACAAAACTCTCTTTTCCAACACAACAGCAGAAAGACTTATTGTTGAGTTTCAGTCATTGATGAACACAGAAGTGAGGTGAGACCAAGAAAACCATTAAGATTGTTTCCATGAAAATTTAAAAAATCATGAAATAAAATATAAATCCAGATAGTGTTTTTGTTTCATCATTTAATAATAGTTACTACTAAAACTTGATATGGTTATAAACTGTTTTGTAAAGAGAGTTCAATGGCTCCTTCTTTTAGTCTATCTGCTTGGAGAATACACACACACACACACACACACACATATATACATACTATCAGAAGATTTGCAGTTGCTACTCTTAAACACTTTTGAGTCAAGGAATTAATGTTAGTTGATCTGCCTATTGTACATATATTTTTCGTAATCAGAAAATGAATTCCCTTTCAATTTCTCAATTATATATTGAAATATAAATCAAATAACTTTTTGTGGTGAGTTGTGTGAAGTATTCTTAAATTAGTATGTACTGAGTCCATGAATATATATATTCTAAAATGTATTTATAGGCAATAAAGTGCCATCAATATCTGATCTATACTTTGGAGTATATTGTATGTAGGTCATTTATTTACCACTTCAGTCAAAAATAAAAGTACAAATTCCACTCAATATTCATATAATTACATCCTAGTATGTGGAAAAAGTAGAAAAAAATCCTGCCATTTAGAAAAGTATGTATATGTGAGACAACATTTGTGTTTAAACATTATTGGGGCTTGTTATGAAACATTCATGGTTCTTTCCAACATTTCTTAGATAAAGACCTGTAGTAATAGTACGATAAATAAATATTATAGGTAATTATAGTTCTTATTAAATTACTGAGAACATATTTTAAAGAGCCTTCCACTTTTTTAAATTATGCAATGTCGTAACATTTAGGCAAATTTCATGCCTAAAGTAATGCAACGGATACATTTTTCATTATATTTTTCAAGCCGGATTTATATTTATTCTCTATATATTCTTGTGTGCTATCCTAAGGCAATGGGTTCTCTTGATATTTGCCATTTATTCTAGTGCCTTTTGGAGGCTACATTTACATTTGCATAGCCACATCTCTTCTATAAGTTTCATAAAATGGATCAGTTGAAAATGATTGCTCTAAGCCATGGTGCGTGATTGTTTGGCAAAGATATCATTGCTGTGTGAGGGATAAATGGGATTCGAGTCGCATCAGTGCTGTTTACATGGAACATGTAAAATCCGTGGGATCTTTAACAGAGTAGAAAGGGTTAGAGGTATAATCTTTTCAACTCTTATTCAAAAATTGTCTACAATTGAGCTTGATGAAAAAAATAAGAAAGCAAGTACTGAAATATTACATTGGCATAGTGCATTGTTCTAATGGAGTAGCCCAGACATGTCTTAAATAAGAATGGCTTCTATTGCATTTCTGCCTACTAGTTTTGTCTTTCATATCAAGATTTATGTTTTATGTATTTGCTTTAAGATAAAAAGAAGCAGTTCTCACCATGGAGACTCAGCCACTTTTTAAAAACTCTCTTCTTTCCTCTTCCTTTTTAGTTTCAAAATACCTTCTTTTTCATGTCAGAGGTCTTACAGAATGAATTGAGGCATCAGACTCTGTTATTACAGGCATCTCCTTTTGTTCAGGATAAAACTCAATGATAACTCCTGTGAAAAGTGATAGATTGGGGGAACAGATTTATGTTGTTAGAGGGAAATAGAAAATGGATGATGGAACTCACCATGTTTGAATCTCTACCTTCCACCTTTATTTATCCAAAAATATTATTTATAAATAATGTAGATATTTTGGCTTTTTGGCAAATACTATTTTCTGTCTTATGCTAGATATACAGTTGAGTATTTTCTAATTTAGAACTGATAGCAAGCCACGGTTTAAGAGCATGGTCTTTGCTAAAGAATTCATATGAGTAGAATATGTTTTCAAATAACTTTCTTTGGTTTGCAGGTACAATTCTGGTGGACAACATGCTGATCAAAGGGACTGCTGGAGGACCAGACCCCACCATAGAACTTTCTTTAAAGGACAATGTGGATTACTGGGTGTTGATGGATCCTGTTAAGCAAATGCTTTTCCTGAACAGCACTGGCAGAGTTCTGGATAGAGATGTTAGTGATTTTTTTTTCTTTGCTCCTGTGATATAACTTTATTATAATTTAAATGTCTATGTGTGTGTTTATATCATATTGAATTTTCCTTATATAATTTGGGTTTATTTCCTGAGTATATTAACAACAGTTCCTTTTTTAACTCATTGAAAGAAGAATGAGAAAGGAAGGGAATGTCTGTGTCTTAGAGAACCATTATACTTCCCCTTTAATATCCCGGAAGCTTGTCAGATTTCTGAACAAGAAGAAAATAGAGTGCTTAGAAAAAAGAGGTGGTATCCTTGGCAAAGTAGGACAAGCATGACTGTAACCCATGTCTCTCCAATGATGGTAACGTATAAGTGTGTCACTCAGCTGTTGGCTTGAAGATGTAGAGTTTGGTGGCTGCACTCACAGGAGCCTGCTTTTACAAATAGTAAGCATTGGTTGAAGGGTGAAACTGTCAAAATGTCTTACATAGCTGCAAAAAAGAAAAAAAGAGTGAGCAAAAGTTTCATGGTAATGTGCCAATCAAGTAGTTCTCGCCTAGAATAAATATTTTGTCATTAAAAATATCTATATTGGGCTTGGCACAGCAGTGGCTCATACTTGTAATTCCAGCACTTTGGGAGGCCCAATGGGGAGAACTGCTTGAGCCCAGGAGTTAGAGTCCACCCTGAGCAATAGAGTAAGACTCTGTCTTGACAAAAACAATTTAAAAACTAGCCAGCCATGGTAATACGTGCCTGAAGTCCCACTAACCTGCAGACCACGGTGGGAGGATCACCTGAGCTTGGGGTTGGGGGATGCAGGCTGCAATGAACCATAATCACGCCAATGCACTCCAGCCTGGGCAGCAGAGTGAGACACTATCTTAAAATAAATTGCTAAATTACTAAAGTTGTTGTATGTTTCATTGCTGGAAAATTAAAAAACTGTAATTGGCTTAAGTAGCTCTCTAAAGTAACTTCGTTATGACTTACTCACATCTCAGTCTTTCTTGAGTGCAGAGGGGCAAGGGGTAGTGGATTGTAACCAGTAATTGTGCTGGACCTGGGAAAACTCAGAATAACTCTAAACATGCTTACCCACAAGTTCTCAGTTTATGAAATCCAAATGTCAGACACTCAGCTTAGTGAAACTGAATCATCTCACATCATTGCTCAGGGTTTATGATCCACTTTACAACAGGTTATGGAGTGGTTGATACTTTATATTATTTCATGTCTAAAATTTGTAGTCTTTAATAAATCTCAATTTGCCTCTTACTTTAGTACAGTTTACCATGTACTTTATCACCTATGGATTTTTTGAATTCTTGTGAATTATGATTTCCTGCTGCCACAGTGCTTTTAGTGGTTCATTCATCAAAGCGTAAAGTCTTTTATTATGAATATCCTTAACATAGTGCCCATCTGCTTTATGTGACATATAGACCATTACTGCTAGAAAATCAGTGAGATAAATCCAGGCTTTTAATCCAAATCTAATCATCACTGGAAATTACAGCCTCATTTAATTGTAAAATAATATATGCTTATGATAAACATATCAGAAAATAAGCATATATATGAAAGTAATTTTATCTGTAGGGAAAATAACATTTAATATTTATCCTTCTACATTTTACTTCATGCCTTTATGTGTGTTGGTATGTATATTTATAATATTAATTTAAATTGAATTATACTATTCATTATGTTTTCAGCCTATTTTTACATGAAATTTATAATCTAAAATTATTATGCAAACAAATATGTATTTATATAATTTGTATTAACTTCATAGTTGTTTATTGGATGAAAATCAGAGATTTTTAAAAAATGAATCTCTTATCTTGGATGTCGTTTGTTTGCAATTTTTAATAATTAGAAAAATGCTGCAGTGAAAATTTTTGTACCATGCATCTTTGTACAATTGGTTGCTTTATAGAGAGAAATTAATTTACCTTCATTATATTACTGGGATAGAGAGTTATATCCATTTTACTAAATGGTCCTCCAGATGCACTGTACCTATATGCTTCCACACCAATATTGCTAAATAATTGTAATTTCTGAAATGGAATAAGAATATAAATACTTGAAATTATTTTAGTCTATGTGGAGAGCTCTTGTATGTTTCACTTTATTATTTTAACATTATTTGCATTGATATAGAATAAGATTATTTTCTGTATGCTTCTCTATGATCCTTGTTAACAATGTTTTCTACAAAAATACAGTAGGGAATTCATTTGGAAAAAATATGAGTACACACTTTTTATATAGATTATATTTGTAAATATGCTCTCCAGTGTTAATGTAATATAAATTAATACTGTGATATAAGTATATGTAAATATATACATTTAGTTACATTGTCTTAAATTTTATTTAATATAAAATGTTGTTTCCCAAAAGCTACATATTGATAAAATATACATTATTGTTAAATAACTATATTATTATAAATATGAAAATATTTTTAGTTTCTTTTAAAATATAGGACATTTACCTGAAATGTAATTCTTCTGGTTGTGGCCCAAAGTTTTTGGTTGTTCTTTTATGAATATAATGAATCATAATAAAAAATATGGGCTGGGTGTGATGGCACATGCCTATAATGCCAGCACTTTGGGAAGCCAAGGCCAATGGGCCAAAGCCAGTGGATCACTTGAGGTCAGGAGTTCAAGACCAGTGTGGCCAACATGATGAAAACCTGTTTCCACTAAAAATCTAAAAATTAGCCAGACATTGTTGTGGGCAAACTGTAATCCCAACTATCTAGAGGCTGAGGCAGGAGAATCATTTGATCCAGTAGGTAGAGGTTGCAGTGAACCAAGATCACACCACTGCACTCCAGCCTAGGTGACAGAGTATGACTCCTGTCTCAAAAAAAAAAAAAAGTATATATATACACACACATATATATACATATATATACATATACACACATACATATATATACACAAATATATACACATATGCATATATTTACATATATTAGTATATATATACATATATGTATATATACATATATTTATATACATGTATATAAATATACATGCATGTATATAAATATATGTATATATACATATGTTTGTATACATATATATAAATATATGTATATATACATATATATAAATATATGTATATATACATATATATTTATATATATTATAAATATATATGTATATATACATATATATGTATACATATATTTGTATACATGCATGTATGTTTATGAATATATACATATATGTATGTACATATATGATTGCTCTGAATAACAAAGCTAACGATTTGAGTTTGATCATACTAACAACTGATCATACTAACAACTGCCAAAGCTCTGTATTATAATCACTCACCTATAATTAACTTTAATTTTTCTTAGTGGTAAATTGTTCTTGAAATAAATTTTACAGAAGATTTTCCACTGAATCTTTGTCATGTAATGATGTTTTCTAAGAATATTCTGATTTTAATCAAAGTTATTTAGCTTATAAGGAAAACACAAGAATGCCTTCAAGTGATAACAATTTGATGGGAGAGAGTATTAATAGTGTCAATGGCATAGAGATAAAAAATAATTTACTTTTATGGAAATTGTATGTTTACCAGGGAGAGAGGAAAACTACTTGATCTTCGACCATATGGTCTCCAGTTTCTACCTTTCTATGTGTATATTCTCTACTCTTCTCTCTGCAGAGCAGATTCCATTATACATCTATAATTTTACTCCATTTCCTTGTTTTGCACTTGACTTTAGGTATTTTCTATATTCATGCCATGTCAGTTCTCCATAAATGTTTTATGCAATGGCTCTTGAAAATGGCTTAAACTCACTGTATTTTGTTTTGTTTTAAAATTTCTGAGAGAAGTGATAATTAAACACTCACTGTCTTGAATCTATAGCCAGAGAGCAAGGGTTAGGGCCCCATGATAGATCCATATCCATTTATACCAATCTTTTTAGCAGCAGGTAGAGAAAAATGTATTTTCCAGAGAAAGTGTTCCAAATCACGTTTTCTACATTTGCTCATTGAGGCAATGAACTCTCTTTTAATAGGGACATTTGAATAATTATGGCTGCAGTAGAATTAAAAGCAAACAATATAAACAAAAACATTTATAACATTAAGTCTTACAAATAAGCTGATAAACATGATCTTTATAAAAATTTCTGAGGATGAAAATAAAGCATAAAAATACCCAACACTCAAATATTTGTATTTAATTAGAAAGTATTTACATGTGATTGCATGACTATGAACTGTTTTATAATTTTAAAAACTTGGTTCATGAGATTTTCCCTTATGGTCATCATTTATTTTTATTTCTTGTTTTTATTTTTGGTTTATTAAAGTTACATAAATATTCTATACCCAAAAATTAAAAAAAATTACAATTAAAAGCCACAAAACAGAAAACAACTGAAATGTAGTATTTTGGGGGAATATGAAGAGTGTCAGTAATAAAGGGGCATCACATAAAAATTTTGAAATGCCAAATGATTATCTCATTTGACCAATATGCTCTCATCACTGTTGAGCATGTGATAATCATGGTCATGATAATATCAATAATTAAAATAACAAAAGTATGACTCAGGTACAGTCCAATAGTACTTATCTCAAAATCCTGGGAAAAATTTTAAAAGCTTTTGAAAGGAGAGAAACTCTGTTCATAACAACACCAAATTACCTTAGCTTCTTTTCTTTCAGACTCTAACTTGGTAGCTACGCAAAGAGCTTGACGACTCTGTCCAGGCCAGTGTCCATTTAACTGCTAAGTTTAGTGGTTTTATCTCCCCATTGTATCTTGCATCTCCATCCATCAGTATAACTTCAGTACAAGACCTCTTAGTCATCACTCATGTAATCTCATTGTTCTCTATCACCTTTTTTGATTCAACCTATTCTACATTCAGTGCTCTGAAACAGAGGCTCTGTCCGCAGAGAGCTTTTCATTGCAAAGTGTTTACTATCTGGCTGTTGAGTTTTCCTAGATTTGAGATGCATCCTGTTTACATCATTTCTTTTTATTTAGAAACGTATGAATTATAATCTAGGAAAACTAAACTAATTATTGTCCCATAACCATAATTTAAGTTTTTCTTACCGTGCCTCACCTGATGTTCTTTTGAACATAAATTTTGAAATCACTGCTATCCAGTGCTATCAATTAAATTTTATGTGGTGCTAAGATATATCTTAAATGCTGTTTCTGTATAAATTATTTTCTAATAAAACTGGTATACAATTTCTTGTTCTAAAATCCATATTATCTAATAGTATTTTTGACCTGCTTTATTTATGTTCCCCTCATATCAGTTTTTTTTAAGTTGCTATTAATGTCCAAGGACAATGTCAGATTAATCCTTACCCACATTAAACTTTTCATATAACAAATACCTATCATTACATAGACTGAATGCCCCTAAGAATTCACTTCGAAAAATATTCAAGTGTATCTGCATGTTACATATGCCTAATTATGTTTTTTTAATTGATATTTTCAAGTAATGTCTTCTTGTAAGTATTCTAGTATTCATTGTGAAAATTTAATTTGTGAAGGATACTGACAACTGTGGCTTGCCATTTCCTTTACATTTGCTTTTTTATTTAAAAATTATTTATAACACACAATGTCTTGTTTCTTTTCACTGTCTCCCACATTACTTTTGAAATAGTGAAGAATATGTTACAAAGGTAGTAAGTACATAGAAATATGCCAAAAAAATTCACTCATGAGGACTGAATAACCTTTGCCCATACTTTATGAAAAACAAAATCAATTCCTACAGATTTGCCAAAAATGTATTCCCTGCCCCTCAAATAATTAAGACTTCCAAATCATTTGGTTTCTGGAAAAAAAAAGTATTAGATCAAAGATTTGTGCTATAATCTGCACTGCTCACATCAACAAATCCGCCATAAAAACTTCACGTTTCATGTTGAATCCTAAATGATTGAGAAATTCATAACAAAAATTCCTATTTAATGTTTTTTTCTTTTTAAGAATTACAAAATTTTTACATTGCTGTTGGAAATTTTTTTCTTCACACTCTCAAACTGCTTTTTAATGACACTGTCTTTTGCTTGTTGATATATATAATTCCTGATATACCTATCGAAACCTGTACACTGGTACATTAATACGCAAATGTGCAAGTATTGTGTTAAGCACTCATTTTTAATTTGAATGAATAACTTGCATGTTTAGGTATATATGAATGTTAATTGTTTTCAATAATCATGTGAACACAGTTTCTACCTAGCTTTTTTTTCTTTTTTGTTTCACGAAGAAAGAAAATTAGAAAAGATCAAAGTACCACGACTTACTTTTGCCACCAAAAAAATTTCCCTAACACATTCTTAAGCATTTTGGAGTCCCTAAATTTCCACTAATCGACTTAGTAGAACTATACTTTTATTTTTTTGTGATCTTCTTATACAGCAGAATAGAATCTATGCCAATACCAAATTACATTGTGTGTGATATATTAGCCACAGGGAATTTTTGCCTTTGGCATGATCTATTATAGTTATAATTTATTGCCTTCTGAGCTTTAGCCATGCTACTAACAGTTACACTGGGAGCTAAAGTTGAGAGTGACAAGAGTTCCAGGTGACCTGGTTAGATCTAATTTATGGGTACTTAGCAGGACTAAGTGAAGGCTCAGTGCACAGTGCATTTGAATCTCTCTTTGAAAAGATGGTGACTTTTTGTCCCAGTGGTACCACTCAATGTAGAATTAGAAGTTGAGATAGAATGTTTTTATTGGTCTCTCCTGCAATAATTGGAAGATAAATAACTTTAAGAGTGCATAATTCACCTCATTGTCTTCCAAGAGATGTGCCAAGGGCAAATAGTACACATTTATTTTGTTTTTAATTTACAATTAAAATATGCTGGACCTCCCTTAAAAACACTATTAAAGCAAACACTTGAAAGCTGGCAGTAAACATGGAGGTCATCTAATTCAAATTCTTTCCGGGAAACTTCTAAGAGCTAGTCGTTTTCAATGGTCTTTTATTCTCAAACTGGCATATTTTCAGCGATGGGTCTTGTTTTATAGAACGGTCTGCTCTATGCCACTTTTTCCTCCTTTTATTTTATACAAAGATAAATGTGAAAAAAAGAAATTGAAGCATTACAAACATCTTAGCTCACAATGGCAGAGGAAAAGTAATTGGAAGAAAGATGAAATGAGAAGGTATAAATGTATAAATGTATTTCTAACATAAACTATACTGCTCTGATAAAAATCTATGCTCTATTTGTTGCTTTTAAAAACTTTTATGCATATACATAGTAGGTGTATATATTTGAGTTGCATGAGATATTTTGATGCGTCTTTGAAATACTTTTCACCCATTTTTCTTATTTCTACTGTCTAAAACTATAATAAATAAACTAATGGATGTTTCCGTAACAACCATTTAGCTATTTGGCAAATCATAACTTGTTAAACTTAAAATCCTCCAATTTTATACATTCTCAAAAAGTGTTCAAATTTCTATGCACCTGTAAAGTGGTGCCTGTTATAATCTACCTATATTATTAATACCTGATGTTATTAATTAATGTACAGTGTGCATTAGCGGTTCCTGTAGCCTATTTATAGTGCTGGCATGGAAAATCAGCTTTTAGCTATCAAAATTGCACAATTAAATTTTTACATAAATGTTTGTAGCCGTCTATTACATTTGGGTGATTGATTTTTTTTCTATCACAAATTATAGGGTGATACTATTATAAAAGTTTACTATTTGTAACCCATTATTATGACTTATTAAGATGACTTTGCACCATGTCTTTCATCATTAAATGTATTATACATCCTTCTGAGCTTTGTAAAATTTCAGATTTTATACACATGATTTTAATGTCTTCATTTACGTCAGTGATTAAAAGTAAAATTGAGTAGATATGAAAACATAGAGCTATGTGTCATTTCACTAGAGGCCTCTTTTCATATGTTAGTGATGACTCAATTTATTCTTTCTAGGTACTATTATTCAGACAGATACAAATTCAAGTCAACTTTCTTTTTCTTTGTTAGCCATAAAAGTTTCTTGAAACTAAATAATGTTCTTCTGTTTAGATGCAGTTTCTATAGGATTTTTCTCATTTACAAATGTGGTATGCATTATAGATTTCATTTTTTCACTCTTTTGGATATTTAGCTTTTTAATAAATATGGTGTGTATTTAATCCATGAGGTGTTTAGTATATGCCCAGTACAGTCTAATCACATGTTGTATCTCATTGGTGTAACCATTAGCCTTATTTTTATAGATAAACAAACGAAGCATAGAGATACTTTGTACTTTTTCCTGGATCGTACCATTAGTAGGTTATGGAACTGGAAGCCAAGCAGTTTGACTCTGGGTCATCTTTCTTAGGCACAGGGCTGGCTACTGGGAAGAGGGATACCATCATAACTAAAATAACACACAGGTTTTATTAAGCTTCCAGTCTAGTGAAGGCAGATGAACCAAAACAAATATATAAAGGATATAATAAGCCAAAGTTTGAATGAGAAATACAATAAAGAAAAATAGGAAGAAATTTGAAAGGAGAGGTCTGGAGACAAGGTTTTCAAGATGGAGCGGTCAGGATATGACACTGCAAAAAATGATATATTTAGAGATAAAATTGTATAAGCTCAAAAGAGGTTAAAATCACAAAGAAATGTTTTGTAGTGCTCAATACTCTGACTCTAGAGTCAAATAGATGTAGGTTTGCAGTCCTGCTCTGCAAGCTCTTAGCCACGGGACTTGAATAAGTAAGTTTACCTTTGATGATACCTCTCCTTTTCAAGGAATATTTTATAAACATTATTAGACAAGGGAGCATATTCTTATATATTGAAGTAGTTTTTATAATGACAAAAATAATAGACTGAAACAGCTCATTGTAAATTATAATTTGGATACATTATGCTGTAGGCTTTCAATGAAGTATAGTATTGTCAAATAACATCATAGTATTATACAACAATGCTGTAGTAAATCTATACTTAGAAACATGGGCTGATATTCACTATGTGCCTATGTGTCTATAAAAGGTACATATTTACAGAAAGATTAGCAAAATAAGCATTTAAATGAGTAGAATTAGCAAGCTTAGTTGGCTGAATTTTGAAATTTATCTTTTGATTATCAGTATTTTAAATTTGATCAGCAATGAACATAAAATGTTCTAGCAAAAATATAAAACATAAAAGATAAACAGTCTCTCTTCTCTAAGTCTTTATTAACACTTTTTTAAATTAAAAGTTTATATTATTGCTTATTTAGTCTTTGGAGGGACAAACTTCATTTCATTCCATTAATTCTAAGCATTAATTCTGTGGTTGCATTCATCAGCCATCCACTGACTGTGAGTATAATGCTACCTGAAGTCCATGCATTGAGATACAAAATTAACCAGTACATTAATAGTGATTATCCTCTCTTGTCCTTAAAATGATCATTTTCTTCTAGATTATTATAATTTAAAAACAAACAAGAATATTAAAATGTACTGAATGAATAAGTACTTTGACAGTGATGAGAAGCTTTGTTTTTAATTAGTATTTTAAAAGATGCAATTTCTACATTGCAGCCACCGATGAACATACACTCCATTGTGGTGCAGGTCCAGTGCATCAATAAAAAAGTGGGTACTATTATCTACCATGAAGTGCGAATAGTGGTGCGAGACAGGAATGACAATTCGCCCACCTTCAAGCATGAAAGCTACTATGCCACAGTAAACGAGGTCAGTTTCTATTTACTCTCTCTCTGTCCTTTTTGTTGATATATGTAACTATATACAATAAATTTTAAATGATTCCTTTACAATAATGAGCTTAACTGTTTAGAAATACCAAGAAAACATTTTAAAAAATAGTACTCAGAAGAAACATGTGACTTCTGATGTTATTTTAGAAATTGATTTAACTATGGAAAAAATAATTTAATGTATTTATAATACAGAGATATTTTATTTTTCATCACTTTTGAAAATTTATTGCCTAGATCCGTATACATAATTACTAAGTCATAACAAGAGTTATTATTATTATCCTAAGGCATTTATATAATAAAAATGTGTTGTCTTTGTATTTCTGAGGTGGTCATATTAATTAAATGCGGGAAGAAAATATTTGAGATTCTTATTTTCTGTATTTTAAAATCAAGTTCTGAAATAACTAAAAACTTAAATATAAAGCACAATTGAATTCTTATGGGAACATGTTGATCAAATTAGAAAAACAATATTTAAAAAGTAGTATTTTATTAGGTTGTGTTTGTTGTTTTGCTTTGTTTTGTTTTCTTTTTTGGCTAAAATGAGTAAGCCAAGAACTGCTTTTATGTATTTATTTTGAAAACCATGGATACTGTATTTTTTTTGTTGTTGTTAGTAAAGCTACAAACTATTTCTAGAGTACCTCTAATGTGATCTATTATATGTATGTAAGACCAATGAAACAATGAATTACATTAATATGATAGTGTATATTTTTGCAGACCATCTTTACATTTCAAGATTTTTTTAAATCTTAAAATTTATATATCTGCTTTATAGGAGGATGGTAATTTATGAATTAAACAGATCATTTGGGCCTTTAACTGCTACATTCTTTTTGAAAATGTTAAAACTATTTTTGGTTATTTCAACATTTTTGCGTTCATGAAAGTTTGAAGAAATTATGTTCCTTGCGATCTGAGACTTTGTAGATTATATTACTTAAAAATATATATATAAAGTTTTATCAGAATGAATTAATGGTTAGTAAATGCTTCATCTCTTTGAGTCGCTTTTGTTTAATGAGTTCCTACTGTAATAACAGATGCTAATTAATTTCCAAGTAACTAGTTTTAATTATATATATATACATACATATATATATGTATATACACATACATATATATATACATACATATATACATACATATATATACATACATATACATACATATATATACATATACATATACATATACATATATATATATATATATATATGATCTTATTTTGAAATAGACCCTTTGAGTTATATTTGATTTCTTTGGTTGAGTACCAACTTTATTTTGGTATAAAGTAATAGGTGAATTATCTTAGGCAACAAATCTACTTATAGAATCTACAATTAAGAAAAGAAAGATCGAAATGTTTTTCCAAAAAAATCATTTTCACACTTTAACAGATTGTTAATGTCAAAATATTTCCCACTTGATTAAAATACAAAAGACAGTATAATAAAATCACTGTCACAGATTCATATTACTAATTAATCCTGCATCCCTGTCCATAGTTGATCTTTCTTATGGAAATTTATAATGTTCACTTTGAATGTCAAGGCATCCTGTGTGATTTGACTGTTTCCACTTTCCTCTCTTAATCTTTTCAGTGCCTTGTTAAACAGGGACCTCAAATACCATTTTAATCATGCAACTCTACTTTTCAAAAATGTTAGAATTTCTCATCATTGTCAGGTATCATAAGTTGACTTCTTTTGACAGACTTTTAAGCTCTTCCATAATCTGACCATTTGTCAATGTATTCGGAACATTCCCAAATTCTTGCTGATAATACCTCATTCTGTTCAGATTAACTACCTCACATCTCATAAATATCTCCATTTCTTAGACTTTGTTTACAGTGTTCATTTTGCTTAGAATAAGATCCTCCCTACCATGCAAGTCTCAAAGTTTCATTTGTCTTTTTAACTTGACTTATTTTTATAAAATAATCCCTATTTACATTTATTGATGTTCAATTTCTTCAAACCCTAAACTCCTTAATATCAGAGTGATAAAATTATAGAATATGTAAATATTCGATCTTAACGTTATTTTGAGATGCTAGATTATCGTGCAAAGCTGTCCATATATGGTTAAACTGGTAAGTTTCTGACAATGCATTTTCTTTTAGCCAACTGAGGCAATCCTATCCCACTGACACTATGGTCATATCTTCCATGGCTTGATAATATAGAATGTGTGCACTTGATGATCATATTTTTCACCTTTGATTTTGACCATACACTGTATATTAATTTTCTTTAAAAAGTCAATAGTGCATTTAAACCTGAAATAGCATCAAAAGAAAAAATACAAATTTAGTTATTATTCTCATTCTTCATTTGAATAGTTTTTTCATAGTGCTAGTACTTAGTTTAGTTCAATGAATTACAAATTATGAATTATCTACTAGTTTAATAGACATGAATTATCTATTATGAATTATGTATTAGATACATTAAAATTGTATACACACATATATGTATATATATGTGTGTATATAGATATCCCTATCTTTTCCATCTAGAATGCTGTCTTTATAATAAAATTAAATGAAATGAGTTTTATTCCGTGCAAGATTGCAAGATATTTTCCATAGTATTTCTCCATTTATAAGTGAAATACTATGAAATATATAAGAATATATATAAGAATACTAAGAATATATATCAGAATATATATATTTTTCATGTATAATACATGATGTTTATGCAATTAAGAAAAGAAAGATCGACATGTTTTTCCAAAAAAAATCATTTTCACACTTTAACAGATTGTTAATGTCAAAATATTTCCCACTTGATTAAAATACAAAAGACAGTATAATAAAATCACTGTCACAGATTTATAAAAGAAGCTTCCAGAATTAAAGTCCTGATCAGTCACTCTTTGTATGCACTATGAGAAAACTGAACACTGGAGCAGTAGCATAAATTGATGGTTACAAAATTGGCCACGAAGTTGGAAATAAAACTCAAGACCTTAGTTCAATCATCCCTTCAATACTTATCAATAGACATTCTAGTATTCTAAATTATAACTATATTCAGGTACCTTATTTTATAGATAATTATGTTTAATAGTTATGGTATTAAGTCATAATCACAAACAGCACTTTTATAAATGCATTAAATGCTATCCTCTTATGCTCTTTGCAAACATGTTCTTTTATTAGTTTGCCAAGAATTGACCAAAACATTATTAATATTATTAATTCCTCTATCTAAATGTTCAACAAGGGTTATAAAAAGGTTTCACATATCTTCTCATAAGCAAGACATAAGACATTTAAGTATTGTTATTTCTTTAAGTGAAGGCTTAATTAACCTTAAACAATTGTATCATTAAGCAAATAGTTTGGTTACAAGAACAAATTACACAATTGCTGATCATTCTTACACAATTTTTGGAGACAAATCCTTCTTGACAGTGATGTCAGGTTTTTGAGGTGCATCTTATTCTCTAAACTTTCTTTTGATGTAAGCAAACAAGAAGTCAAGGCAGCCATAATGTTTCCTTGGGTATGTGAACTGTTTATCTCAAGCTAATATAGAGATTATATGGGTCTTGGTTTTTAGTGATCTTTTCACAGAGAAAAAAAATTTCAGTCAGTATTATTTTTATCATCCTGAGGCAGACATGAAGGAAATATAAAAACATGTAATAGCATGTATTACTTACAATAAAATAAATTAAAATATATTGTTTATGGAGCTATTTCTATATTATGAGCACAGAAGTAGGCTCTTTTTTTTTTTTTTACACACATTACCTTACTTAGTCCTCACAGTAGCTTTACAAGAAAGAAATATCTCTATTTTAGAAATGAGAAAATTGAGGCTTGGAAGGTCATATTATTTAAATTAAAGCCTCCCAAAGATATCTACACACTTACTGGCAAAAAGAACTTTGTATATGGGATTAAGGTTATGGCACTCAATAGGGAGATTATCCTGGATTACTCCGGTGGCCCTAATCTCAACGTGAGCCTTTGAAGGAAAGAATTTTCTCTGTTTGGAGTCAGAGAGTGGCAAGGGAAGAGGAAATGGAGAAAGATGAGGCATAAGGGGATACCAAAGACAATCTAAGACTGAGAAGGATTTAGCCACTGTTGCTGGTTTTGAGATGAATTGAGCTATAATAGAGCCTGAAAATGCAAGTATACTCTAATTGCTGAAAAGGAACCCCATTTAATAGCTACCAAGGAATCAGATCTCTCAGCCCTACAACATAAAAATAAATAAATACAGCCAATAATCTGAATGAGCTTAGAAGTGAATTCATTTTCAGGATTTACAGAAATACAGTCCTACAGACACCTTGATTTTACCTTGGTAAGAGCTATCTCTGACTTCTGACTCACCAAACCGTATGAGAGCAAATTGTATTATTTTAAGACATAAAATTTATGATAATTTTTATGACAGCAATGAAAAAGTAATGCAAAAGTTCTCTCAGTAACTCTCGAAATAAATAGAGAAAGAAAAGAGCAAAGAAACATAAGATTTGATCATAGAAATTCGTGACCTGATATGTTATAAAATGATGTATCCAACAACTATGAAATTTATTCTTTTCAGGCACATGGATGGAACATATAAAAGAATTTACCAAATGCTGGGCTTTCATTGTATTTCTTTGATTTTAAACTCAATTGTTTGATGATTAGAAAACATATTCTATGTAATCTCAGCTAGTCCCACCAAGCTGAAATTATACAGAATATGTTTTCTAATCATCAAACAATTGAGCTTAAAATCAATAAAAACAATGAAAACAAACTAGAGATGCTTCTTATATTTGGAAAATGGCATTAAACTAAATATTTACAAATGGCATTATTTTACATAGAACTACCAACAGTATTTAACAGAATAAAATATTACTGTTAAAAATGAGTTCGACAAGGTCAATTTTTTTTTTTTGAGACAGAGTCTCATTCTGTCACCAGGTTTGAGTGCAGTGCAGTTCAGTGATGCAATCTTGGCTCACTGCAACCTCCGCCTCACAGGTTCAAGTGATTCTCCTGCCTCGGTCTCCTGAGTAGCTGGGACTGCAGGTGCGTGACAACAGGCCCAGCTAATTTTTGTATTTTCAGTAGAGACGGTTTCACCATGTTGGCCAGGATGGTCTCCATCTCTTGACCTCATGATTGCCAGCCTTGGCCTCCCAAAGTGCTGAGATAACAGGTGTGAGCCACCACACTCGGCCAAGGTCAATATTCTTTTAAAGAAATAAATTTTAACATCAGCAAAGAAAGCGAATTTTTAAAAAGTAATCCATGGATTATATTACCTACCAAAATGGATTTTTAATTAAATATTTATTTAAGTTCAATTAAACTTTTAATTGAAAGAAAATACTTTCCTATGTTTTGGCGGAGATATGAAATAATAAGAACTGTCATACACTGTTGGTAGATAAGTAAATTGGCACAATTACGTTAGATATTTTGTAGCGTTACAAAAACTGAACAGGCAGACATCCTATGACTCAGCAATTCTACTCTTTTGAATATACCCAAAAGAAATTAGGCATGTGTACTCAGAAATTGAGAAAGATTCTTCAAAGGTTTTCCATAGTAGCCAAATCTGCAGACAATACAAATATACCATGACATTGGTACCAGATTAACATTTGTCAGTTTCATTTGTCTTTCTCAAAAACATTTTGTTTAATTTGTTTTGTACTTCAGATTTCTCACCTGGAAATGAGAATGGTAATATTAGAAATTTTACCTCACAAGTTTAAATGAAGACGTGATAAATTTTAAAATAGGAAAAAGCCCTACAGATTTTCAGTGTATAATATATGACCTGCCTATTTTGTGACTTTTGTTACATACTTTCTGAAGTTGATTATCTTTATATCACTTATCTACATCAATACTGCATAAGTATTTGCTTTTTGTTATCTACCCCCTTAAAGTTGAATCTGCATTAAAGCTGGCACTTTATTTTCCATTGGGTAGAACAGTGCCTGGCACATTGCAGAAATACTGTAAGTAGGTTTATCATTAAATTAGGAATGACACCATCAACGTACAGAAAAAATGTTCTGTAACATACGTATGTGTATATTGATGTTCCTAAGATAGAAAGCAAGAGTTTGAGTTAAATTTATGAAGAAGCTCATATACAGTAAATTTTTTAAAGAAACAAGTAAAACACTTTCAGATTATTGTAATAAATTACAGAGATTAAAACAAGAGTGATAAGAACAAGAAAATACTTTTTAAAACAATGAATATGAACTATGAATTATGATCTGTTTATAAAACATTAGGGAGAAATTATGTATTTATTCATTATATGACTGTTATGCCACTTGAGATTTTTTTCCCTACTTTTCATGTCCCAGAAATAATAAAGTCCCTGATTAAGAAATATTAATATGATTCCCCTTTGACCAAATGTTCTTTTTCTTTTCACTGAAATATTTTTCTACATGCATAGCTTTATAAGGATCAATGCTAGGGTCCCAAGTGCTTCACAGTCAGCTTAATGAATTTGTGTCTGATCAAGTTCTGTTTCTTTAAGTACGAATTACATGAAATTTTAAAGGATGCTTTATAAATTTACATTTAAAATGCCATTCACAATTTAGGAAGGTGAATATTAGCAGTTTAAATAGCATTGAGTTTCTGGAAGAATCAACATTCTTGGTAAATATTGACATAACAATTATATAGACAATTACATCCTGCTTAACAGCTTAAATGTCTGCAAACTTTAGATTTATAATAATTTTAACATTTTTCTTACTCCTTCTGTCATTAGGTATGCTTATAAGGAATTAATTTCATACTAGACCAGTTTTAAATATGTTCTTATCCAAATTTGTTTATAATAAGAATAGTGCATAGATATGTTTATCACATTTCTGACATCATATCTCATGATTTTGAATGAAATAAAGGCATTTTACGATAAGTGAATTCTAATAATTACCATTGATTTACCATTTATTAAGTGCATTGTGTGCCAAGCAAAATGTAAGTGTTTTCTGTGAAACAACTTACTTAATACTTATAGATAGCTACCCACAGATTCAAACATTGTGTGTTCATTGTTTCATTTTATAGATGAGAAAGTGTAGAAATAGGGAAGCATTAATGAATTTGCCCAAGATCTCACTGCTGATAAGTATCCAATCTAGATCAGAAACCAAAACATCTTCACTCCAAAATTGAGCTCTTGATTACCATACTGTATACATGCATTAGGCAAGAGACTAATAGGTCTTTGAGTATATAGAGAAAACTCCATGCAATTTTGAAAATTCATATTTATTTCCCAACTCTTAAAATTTGAAAGTGTAGAGAGTGTAAGAGTGTAAAGACCATTAATATGAATAAATTTCAAAAATGTTACACTTGATTCAGTTCAGTAAAATAATCATGTGCTAGGTTCAGTGTTATGAGAAAAGGGAATAAGCTTTTAAATCACACAACATAGGTTTTAGTTTTAGGATGATCACTTCCTACTTGTTTAATAATGGAAAATTAATTAATTTCTAATAGGCTTAGTTTCCTCAATAAAAATAAGCTATAGTACTTTCGGGATAGTTATTGAAGATTCAAGGATGCAAAGAATGTAACATGAGACCAATGAGCTGGGTGAATGTAATGAGTAGATAGCACTCATTGAATAGTAGGAACGATTATGACAATGAAATTTCTAATTATATCCAGCAGTTTCCACTTTCATCCAATCATGATTCCTAAAGTATTATTCTCAAAGTAAAATACACCTGACTGTTTTCACCATGAAGCATTTATTTTTGATGAAATATTTTATTAAACTTTACAGTTGACCCTTGGACAATACAAATTTTAACTGTGATGATCCACTTGTATGTGGATTTTTAAAACCAAACATAGATGGAAAATACAGTATTCATGGATGTGAAAGGAAGGGAAAAAGCACATATATATATATATATATATATATATATATATATATATATACATTTTACTTTAAGAATGTAAGTGGGAATCAATTATTTTAGCGGTTTTAAAACATTCAGGTATTCAAATACTCAATAACTTCTAATTTAATAAGCTCATATGTACATTCAACTTAAGCTTAATTGCTTTTCAGTTTTTACTAAAGATAGAGCTATTTGTCGTTCTCTATAACAGTAATAATTCTTATTTTAAATACATTTATCTACATGAATTTGTCATACTATTTATTCGGAGGAAGTAAACCTTAATCATCTAGTTTTATGAAAAAAATGGAGTCAAGATTTTTAACACAGGTACAAAAACTATATTATGTTAAAAGGAATCTGAGAAACATTACTGAAGCAGAATAAAATAGATAGATCTAAGGACAAACAAACAAAAGCATTAAGTTGAGCAAAAGAAGCCAGACACAAAAGGGTACACACACTACTGAAGTCCAAGAACAGGCAAAACTAAGCTATTTTGATTAAAGTCCAAAGCAGCTACATCTGACAAGATAGTCTGTACAGGGACATTAGAAAATGTTACAGTGTGATAAAAATATTCTATATTTTGCTTAGGTGCTCATTACATGGGTTCCTGAAATGTCAGAACTCATACTGAATAAGATCTCTGCATTTTTTAAATATAAATTACAACTTCATAAATTAATGTTAACTAGACAAAAAGGCTATCCCTCTTTTCTTATGTTTTCTTTAATGTTAAAGCATTACAAGACAACTTGCACTGAATGTGAATTCAAGAACATGTACTTTTTAAATTAATTTTGGAAAATTTTAACATGGACTTCAAAGGAATAGTTGCTTTGGAAAAACAGTTGAATAAAACAAATGTTATATTTACTAGCTAAAGAAAGACAAATATAATGGTCACCGAAACAATGATTTGGCACATGATATGCTCTCCATAAATAATCGTAAATTAAGAGATATTATAAATTCATAATGGAAAATGTAAAATTTTTCAATAATTTTCCACTAATTACTGCCTATTTACAAATTCAACTCTGGATTTCATGTATGAAATCATTCATGTATGAAACTTTGTTTTCAAATATGTTACTATTGCTAAAGCATATTTCCAAAATAGGGATTACTTGAAAGAATGAATTTACAACGTTATCTGATAGGAAGTTTATCCGAGGAGAAACTATTTTAGACATTCACCAATTATTTTTTAGTATTTTTTACTAAACTTCTTGTTTCTATTTTGATAATGACACATGAGACTCCAGAAAATACAAAACAGAAGATCATTGTTACCTACCAATACAATAATGTTGATTCCACTGGAATTTTCTAATCACCACATATATGCATAGAACGTAATATGATTTGTGCAGGACTTTCTACCACACATCCTTCTAAATATTTGATTCCAAGTGAACAGCATTTCTATTATTTACCTCTGTGGATTTTGAAAACTTAAACATAACCAATCCTCTTTATGCACAGATTCCTTTTTTGCAAATTATTGTACTTGCTAAAATTTATTTGTAACTGCAAAGTCAGTGCTTGCAATCCTTTTGCAGTCATTCAGACCTTCTTAGAGTGATGAACAGCTGGGCACCCAATGCTCACCTTTCTGCCTGGGGTCAAATGTGGTTATACTCTGCCCCCTTATTTTATCTTTTATATTTCAAACAAGTATTTTTTCCGTCAATTTAGTGACATTTATTTAACATTTTTTGTGCTTTCTGTCAGTGATTTTTGTGTTTAAAATAGCCCCTAAGTATACCCGTTGTGCTATCTAGTGTTTCTAAGCAGAAGAAGACTTGATATACCTTGTGGAGAAATTATATTTGTTAGATAAGCTTCATTCAAGTTGCTTATTAATAGGATGAATTAAATCCTCTGGTTTATGTGTCGTGACATCCTTGCTTTATGGGTATTTTTTTCTGTTTAGAGACACGTTATTTATTTTATCTTTTTTGATTTGTTAACATTTAACTTACTGCCTGCATGAAGCTTACCTAACAAACATAATATGTTTATACAGTTGAATACTATACCACTAAGGTAACAATGTAGATGAATCACAGACATAATGTTGAAAAAAACAAGCATCATGTGAAAAGAATACATGCTGTAATATTCCATTTATACTAGTGTTCAAAACCAGCAAGACTAATAACCATATTAATCATCAAGCTACCCTTTGTGAAAGGGTTTAGTGACTGGAAAGATGGTTTTCTGAAGACCTGAAAATAGTTTCGTGCTTGGTGTTGTTTGTGGTAACATTTAGGTGTTTACTTTTGAAAATACACAGAAGTAAATAATTATGATCTACTTAGTTTTGTATGTGTTATATTTCACTGTATTTTTATGTTAGTCTTTATCTTTTAAATATAAATACTAAAATGTTTGCACATGAAATTATATGAGGTCTAGGATTTGCTCTAAAATAATCTCAGCTATAGAGTGGTGAATATGGGTGAAACCAGATTTTTTATGGCTAATAATTACTGAAGCTGGCTGATGGGTACCCACCATTATATATGTTTGGAATTTTATTTCCTAAGAAGTTAAAAGCCAGCAACAACCAACACTATAGTTAATATTTTATTGTTTGTCTAATTTATCTTTCCTCTTGTTTTGTTTATATCAATCCAAATATCATTTTGAATTTCTAAGGCTATATTCTTAATAGCCCAAAATTAGAAATAAATGTTTATCAACAATAGAGGGTCTCAATAAAGTGAGAAATACTCATACAGTTGAAGACTATATTGCATGAAACTGAAGAATTAGTTGTAACCAGAGGCTTGCAGGGGCCACATCCTGTATTTTGCCTAGGAGCAATGGTTCAGTATTCACCAATTCATTGTTCACAGGGACTTTATAGAATATAAATACTGCAAAAATTGAGATAACCAACTGCTTCACCATTTATATGAAATGGTGAATATAATGATTCTATGAGGAAATGTTCCAAATAAGATTAGTGAGGACAAATGTTCACTTTTTGTATTATTTGCCATTCCTCGTTTAGCTTAAAAAAACTGCTCTCTTTTTACAATCACATTCTAATTTCTCTTACTATTGGTGTCTTCTTGAAATACTTAAATTTTTGTTTGTGATTTTCTTTAGCTATTATGTTTGCATTTATTTATATAATGTATTCTCAATAGCGGTATAAAATCATTTATGGACACAGACATGAACTAAACAAGTGATATGTTCAGGAAGCTGCCTCATCTGATCATCATACCATACATAGAATGCCCTTCAGAAAAAAAAAAAAAAAACAAATTTGTAATACTGAGACTTGTTGATGTGTTAAAGGATACAGAGCATAGCCAACTGCATAGCAGGTGTTCCCTGAACACTGTAAATAGGTCAATATAGATAATCACAGTCTGTCATGTGAAGATTTTCAACTCCCACAAAATATTCAGAAATTCACAAAGCAGTAGTGTCTCATATCTCCTGTAATGAGAATAAATAGTGACGTGTTAGTATATCTATATTTATGCAATACATGTCTATATGTGTGTGTGTATATGTAAATACTTCTGGTAGGCATATTCATAAATAAAATGAATGAAATTGAATGCTGAAATCCACTATTTTTTTGAGACAAGATCTTGTTCTGTTGCCCAGTCTGGAATGTAGTGGAGAGATCAAGGCTTACTACAGTCACAAACTCCTGGATTCCAGCAGTCCTCTCACTTCAGCCTCCAGAGTAGCTGGGGACTGTAGGCATGCATGTGCAACCATAATGGGCTATTTTTCTCTTTTTTGTAAATAGGGAGTGTCATTAAATTATTCAGGCTAGTCTCAAACTCTTGGCTCCAGCGATCCTGCTGCCTCAGCCTCCCAAAGTGCTGGGATTACAGGTGTGAGCCATGACACCTGGCCAGAATCCTATATTTTCTAAAAACATTTTATATGATTCTTTCTTCTTCTTTTTTGCATTTGGCATAGGCCTCTTCATTCGAGCCTTTTTAGTCTCTTCAGACCTCCCATGGTTGCCTGTATACTTTATCTTCTTTTTTTCTTGGCTATTTCTCTCATATTAGCCTCAACCCTATCTTAAGTGTGAACGGGTCTACCATTTGAGCAGATCATGAAATTTGAGCAGATCATTAAAAAAAAGTATTCCTGATCCATTTTGTATTGCATTTTACATATGTATGGCTGTCTGTACATACTTGCATAATCTAATAGTAGAAATAAACAGGAATGATCTGTGCTAAGACATTGGCCTTAAATGTGCAACTATTGGGGACAGCAAACCTCGCCTTGGGACATTCCTTGAGTCTGCTCATCCTGCACTGTCAACCAGTAAATACCACATTCTTGAAGTTAGGGATCAGTTTTTACTGAAATTGTCAAGAAAGACAGCCGTGAATAAAAACATGGTGAAATCTGCTACTATTACACTAATGCTTTTCATTCAATTTTCAAGTAGCCTAAAATTATGTCTAAAAAAGAGTTTTAAGTTATATTTAGAGATGATTTATAACCTTTATATGATAACATTACAGAAAAAATGATTTTCTTTATTAACGCATCTAATACAATTGTTTCTCTTTTATTTTCCATTCAAAGATATAAACAATTTATTGTAGAATTATATTTCTACTTGCAAGTTTTCAGAAATAATGAAAGTACGTATGGCCACAAATACATGATTAGAGAAACTTACATATGGCATGCAAAATGAGCTCAAATCCTGTAAACAGAACACTTGAAATTGAATTACCCTGCATACTCAGTTTTTTTTCCTGTAGTCTATTATCAATCTTTGGTAGGCTTTGTCACCAAGTGTGTGTGTGTGTGTGTGTGTGTGTGTGTGTGTGTGTGTGTATATATATATACATATATGTATATACATATATATATATATACACATATATATACACACACACACACACACAAACATATACTTATGTGTGTGTATATACATATATATACACATACACATTTTTATATATATTTTTATAAATATACATATATAAAAATATATATACGTATACAAATTGATTTTAAGATGGAGTCTTGCTCTGTCTCCAGGCTGGAGTGCAATGGCATGATCCCAGCTCACTGCAACTTCCATCTCCTGGGTTCAAGAGATTGTCCTGCCTCAGCCTCCCAAGTAGCTGGGACTACAGGCACACGCCACCATGCACAGCTAATTTTTGTATTTGTAGTAGAGACGGAATTTTACCACATTAACCAGGATGGTCTTGATCTCTTAACCTCATAATCTACCTGCCTCCACCTCCCAAAATGCTGAGATTACAGGCATGAGCCACTGCACCCAGACAATCACCAAGTTTACTTTTTGAAAGGCGATTAAAGAAATATGATGTAGAGTTTATTTTAAAGAACTACCTATTAAACATTATACTTATAAATGTGATTTCTTCATGGAAAAAGGCATGTCAGTGATGTAGAAAAACATTAATTGATAATATATTAAGACATCATGCTACTTTTTTGTGACATTTTTGTCATTTCAAAAAGTTTGTAGAGCTAGAGAAAAACATTTATCTTTTTAATAGTTTGTATCTTGAAGTTATAAATATGACTTCAAATTTGCAAATACTACGTTGTAAAGAGTAAAATCCTTCAAATCATCTATTCTAACAAATTTCTGTTGTAAATATTTATTCAGCAAACTTAATCTTGATTAAGAGTGGCAAATGTAAAGTTCCCCCTGGATGTCCCATATGTTGCCCACAAGACCAATTTTATCTCCCTCAGTTGTAGAACTATGGGATCTTGCTCTTCAAAATGAATCTGGTCCAATAGAATATATGACCCCAATAAGTAGATTGAAAGGCATGGATGGACACCCTTCTTTTTTTTCTCATTATTTCCACAGAGAGTACTGTTTAATTTTTTAAAAATTTGTTTTATTCTTTTTTGTTTTGTTTTGCTTTTATAGTCTAACTCCATGACATAGTTATTTTCTGGCAACAACATTTTAAATTTGTTCTATTAGATACCTGAAAACAAATCAATTTCATTCAATTATAAAATTTCATAGTTTGAAAATCATGGATAAACCTGGAAGACATTATGTTAAGTGAAACAAGCCAAGCATAGATATTCAAATACTGCATGATCTCACTTGTATGTGGAATATAAAATAGTTGAAATCATTAAAGCAGACAGTATAAGACTGGTTACCAGGGACAGAGATGAGGGGGTGTGAGGATTGAGAGATGTTGGTCAAAGGATACAAAATTTAAGTTTATTGAACTAGTAAGTTCAAGAAATCTATTGTAAACATGGTAACTGTAGTTAATGACTATGTATTTTTGAAAACAGAATTAAATGCTCTTACCACAAAATGTGTATATAATAGATATGTTAATTAGCTTGATTTAGCCATTGCACAAGCTATACATATTTTAAAACAATACATTGTGTACAACAAATACACAAAATTCTATATGTTGATTTAAAAATGAAATAAATTGAGAGTAAAAATATCAAAGCATAGCTACATAAGAATGGGTGAATATTTATAAACGATAAGAATGACTTTTGCAACAGGAATCCCATTTAAAAAAAATAATAAAATGTCAGCTTGGAAGCTATTTAGCTAACTGACATTTCTACTAAATCTATCCCCCACTGGTCCCTCGATGTCCTCATAGGTACTACTTAAACCGTCTATTCTCACTTCATTCTCTGCTCTCCAAAATTTGCCTTTAATTCTACCTTCTAGGAGACTTGGACTTATAAACACTGAACTTCCTTGTACTTAGAGTTTATTTTTAAATCATAATTATATTCTCTTCCTAAATAGGAGATTGCAAACTAGTGCGGTTGTTGAGACAATGGGCATATTTTATTTGACCTATTTATATTTTAATGTTTAAAAATATGTTGCCAATCTTATCATCAAGATACTTTATATAAAGAGATTTTATATAAAATTAGTATATTAGAAGACTTGGTAACATGGGCTCAATATTCCAAGATGGCAAGAATTTGCTGGGATTGAGTAGCAGCTACTGCTAGCAGCTACCCTCTATGAGTAGCATCAGAGAGGGCATGTTCTATCCATTTGCCACCATCTCAGCATGCTTGCTTCACTCATTTTTATTACCTGAGGAATCCTTGTAAAACGTAAGTTTTCAGTTTCTGAAAATAAAATTGAATATGACAACTTTTTGTTGCCTCTTAACTGTTTTTACCATGAAAGAATCCTAGTCAAAAATTAAGAAAACAAATCTCAGAGCAAACTTTAAAAGGCTGCAGTCTGTAGAGGCACACAACTTATATTTATTGATGAAGTGCATTTAGTTCTTCTGATAATGGAATGATTATAGAAACAGTGCAAAATGCAAGCACAAGAAAAAGGGCATCATATTCTGGTGTGGCGTGGGGAATGCTATTTGAGGGGTAGTATGAGAGCAGGTGATATCTAATTAAGGTGAAATTTAACTAATGAGTAATATTTTAGCTAAAACTTAAAAACTGTAAAGAGAGTAATATTTTAGCTTAAACCTAAAAACTGGTTATAAGAGCACATTGTGCAAAGAGCTACAGGTTAAAAAAAAATAACAGTGATTCTCTTGTGGGGATAACTAAGAATTAAGACTAGCCATTTAAGTCAAACATCAAATCATGGTTTTGTATACTACACGCATTAACTTCTGACATTGTTTTAATCCAAAATGAAAAGATGTGGCTATCTCTCTGACTGCTGTGACCTGATGCTGTTACACTCAACCAATATTAGAAGCAGTCAAGAAACTCCCAGTATTTCCTCTAATAGACAGAAAAATTACTGTCCCCAACTTCTCTTTCTCAAACTTGCTGCTTGCATGTAATTACCAACCTGGATTTCATTGCCCACTCATAAATGATTTTTTATTTTAAAGGAAAGAAACTAAACTTTTCTTACGTTTAAATTATAGCTTTCAGGTAACATTGCATCAAGAGTTTTAAGGAGAAACAACAGATGCAATTTCTCCACAGGAGCTAAAATGCTAATGGCTATAAATTGGTACAAATGTGGTTTTGCACTGAATCAGGGTCTTCAATTTCTTCACCCAAAGCAAGAATCATGAAGCTGGGGATTTCAGACATTATAAGTAATCCTATGTAAGGCTCAAAATTGTTCTTTTGAAACCCTACAGTTTGTGGTTTTGAGCTGCCAGCTGGCATGTTCTTTTATGTAATAAGGAGCTGATTTTTATGCTATAACATTTCTAGTATACAGTTGATAAAATGAGAATATATTTAAAATCATTTTTACCTTTCAGCTCACTCCAGTTGGTACCACTATATTCACAGGATTTTCAGCAGACAATGGAGCTACAGATATAGATGATGGACCAAATGGACAGATAGAGTATGTTATTCAGTATAATCCAGATGATCCGGTATGTAATCCTATTTGCAATGTAATTTTCTTAACAGGAATAAAATTAATGATTTTTAGCTGATATTTATTGTATTATTCAAATAACTACCAGAACCAGATTAGTAATGATACTATTATTAAAAATTGTCTCAAAATTGAATTATTTTTAATATTTATGCTTTAGAAGCTAATTTTTGGTGGTATTTATAGGTAAGCCTTAAAATGTATTCATAGATATAACATGCCTCTTTTACTAAATTTGTTATGTTTGTGGTCTCCAAAGTGTTCTAAACAAATCACTTGGAGATGAGATAACAAGTGTCAAACATACATTTTATGCAACTTAAATTAATACCAATATTGTTGCTACACCACCAGAACTCACACCAGGTATTGCTGGAATTGACAAGCCTTTAAATTTCTAGATATCCACCAATTAAACCAAAGATAGAGAAGGCATGACAAAAGCCACTAGTTATAGTCTGTTTTATGTTTTTCCTTCCTTTTTTTTCCATTAGACAATAGGATTTCTATGTTGTTTTTTAAGCCATGAATCATTTCTTCCAATGATATACTATTAAAAATAAAAGACAAAATTAGAATTTTTTAACTGAAGCTGGAGTCAGAAACCCTGCCTACCATCTCCCCACTTTCTTTTCTTGAGGCAGTTCCTCAGAATCCCATGGGCTCCCCAAAGCAAGTATAAATACGCTGTCAAATTGAATGCATCTTTTTTAAGTTTAATATTAGAAATATAAACAATGGTGAAGTTAGCATTTTGTCCTTGTTTTTGTCATTTTATGTTGCAGATAAGATTTAAACAAGCAAAACAAAAAACTCTCAGGGATAGTACTGAAAGACTAAGAACTCACAGTAAGATCTGTGTCACAAATTTATTAAGTAAATTGTAGATGCATTTTCTCATTGTATCCTCACAGATCAGTTAGCAGTAGTAGTATCTCTGTTGCATAGCAAAGAAAACCTCATACGTGATTTGCTTCATGTTACAAAACTACTTCTAAGCTGTAAAATCCAATTTCAGTCTATTCTTCCTCTATTGTGTTCTCACAGAAAAACTTGTAATACCTATGTTAAAATTTTAATAAATTTGGAAAATAAGTGTGTATACATATGTGTGTGTGTCTGTATGTATATATATATATTATATATATATATGTATATATATATAAATTTCATGAGCATAGCAGGGTAAAGGTCAGGTTTTAGAGTTTTTTCTTCCTTTTTTTTTTTGCTTTGTTTCTTTAAAAGAGGACTTTTTTTTTAGGCAGAGATAATAAAACGATGAGTTGAGATATGATGAGAATGTGACAGAGAAGGACAGTATGAAGGGTTACATAAGAAGTGAAGTGGAAAGTGTCAAAGAAACAGAAGAGGAAAGGGCAGCAGAAATGCTTTTTCTTAAATGTAGAAACAGCTGACAGAACATTCTATTTCTAAACCACTCATTTTGTTTGCTCTTTAGGTATTTTTTAAAATTAATTGTATGTTTGTGCCATGATTTTAGCTCACATTTTATGAAGGGGGCCTTCTGATCTTTACTCCCTAAGCTGTAAAAATAAAATCTCCTAGCAAGTATCGAAATACCAGTCCATGCATTTTAGGGAAATAAATATTGCATGCATACAAAATATTTAATGTTTAATTCGTTGAGAGCAAAAATATATTACTTGAAAATTATCTTTTCTACTTAAAATGTAAACATTTGGGAAGGCTTAAATTCTTTGTTACCTATGCAGTAATTCTGTCTGGATGCCACTAATTCCAGGGATGTGTAGGCTTGCTGTCCAATATAATATGTAACTGTTACAACCAAAAGTGGATAAACCAATAAGCCACATGCATTTTCAAAATTACAGATAAAAAATATATATGTTAACAAGCTAGCACTACTATGAAATAAAGTTCTCAGCATGGTCTTAATTTTGTGCACAAAATAATGAGATATGACAGTTAACTTAGGATGTACTGAAAGAAAAAAGCATTAACAAAGGTACAGTCTTAGGGAGAGAATCCACTATTAGACATTATATAAAATTAGTGTAAACCTCAGGACCAATTTCTTTTTTTGTAAAATCTGTGAGGAAATATATGATAAATATTATGTTCTGCCACCACTAAATCTCTAATTCTGCTTATATTAATGGCACCATAATGTGGCATTTTTACTCAAAATGCCAAATAATAATATTTCAATAATAGCAAAATAGCAATAATTGCAATTCAACTGTTGTTCCAAAACAAAGAAAAATTGGGGAATAAATAGTTGCTGAACTGATTGACCCAATTTAAAGTGAAAATGTTCCTGTAGTGTGCATTTTCACACTTCTATAAAGAATACCTAAGACTGGGTAATTTATAATAAAAGAATTTTAATTGACTCACAGTTCTGAATGACTAGGAAGGCCTCAGGAAACTTACAACCACAATGAAAGGGAAAGGCTAAGGAAGGAATGTCTAACATGGCAGCAAGAGAGAGACTGAAGGGGGAAGTACCACTATGAAACCATCGTATCTCATGAGAGTGCCCTCACTATCACAAGAACAGCATGAGGGAAACTGCCCCATGTTCCATTCACCTCCCTCCACGTCACTCCTTACATACATGAAGATTACAATTCAACATGAGATGTGGGTGGGAATGCAGAGCCAAACTATATCATTCTACCCCTGCCCTCTCCCAAATCTCTTGTCCTTTTGACGTTGCAAAACCAATTATACCTTCTCGCTAGTTCCCTAAAGTCTTAAATCATTCCAGCATTAACTGAAAGTTCAAGTCCAAAGTTTCATCTGAGATAAGGCAAGTCCCTTAAACCTGTGAGCTTGTAAAATCAAAAACAAGTTGTTACTTCCAAGATACAATAAGGATACAGACGTTAGGTAAATACACCCATTCCATATGTCATAAACTGGCCAAAATAAAGCTGCCACAGGCCCCACGCAAGTACAAAACCCAGCAGGGCAGTCATTATATCTTAAAGCTCCAAAATAATCCAATTTGACTCCATGTCTCACATACAGGGCACACTAATGCAAAACGTGGGCTTCCAATGCCTTGGGAAGCTCTACCCCTGTGGCTCTGCAGGGTACAGCCCCTGCAGCTGCTTTCACAGGCTAGCATTGAGTGCTTGTGGCTTTTCCAAGCACATGGTGCAAGCTGTCTGTGGATTTATCATTCTGGGGTCTGGAGGAGAGAGTGGCCCTCTTTTCATACCTCCACTAGGTAGTCCCAAGTGGGAACTCCATGTGGCAATTCCATTCCCACTTTTTCCCTCTGCATTATGCTAGAAGATGTTTTCCATGTGGGCTCCACCCCTGCCACAGACTTCTGCCTGGACATTTCCAGCATTTTCCTCTGAAACCTAGGTGGAAGTTCCCAAAGATCAACTATTGTCTTCTGTGTACCTGCAGGCCCAATACCACATCTAAGCTACCAAGGCATGGGGCTTGCACCTTCTGAAGCAATGGCCAAAACTGTATGTTGGCCCCTTTTAGCCATGGCTATAGCTAGAGTGACTGGGACCCAGGGTGCCATGTCCTGAGACTGCACAGAACAGTGGGTCCCTAGTCCCAGCCCAGAAAACCATTTTTCCGTCTTGATCTCCATGCCTATGATTTGAGGGGCTGCCATGAAGATCCCTAAAATGACCTGGAGACATTTCCCCATTGTCTTGGCTATTAATATTTGGCTTTTCATTACTTATGCAAATTTCTGCAGCCAGCTTGAATTTTCTTCCAGAAAATGGGATTTTCTTTTCTACCACATGGTCAGGCTGCAAATTCTTCAGAGTTTTATTCTCTGCTTCCCTTTTAAACATAAATTCAAATCTCAAATAATGTCTTCATTAATGCATATGACTGTACACTTTCAGAAAAAGCCAGATCCCATCTTGAATGTTTTGCTGCTTATAAGTTTCTTCTGCCAGATACCCTAAATTATCTTCCTTAAATTCAAAGTTCCACAAATCTCTAGGACAGGGGCAAAATGTGACCAGTCACTTTGTTAAAGTGTAGCAAGAGTGATTTTTGCTTCAGTTCCCAAAAAGTTCTTCATCTCCATCTTAGAATGCCTCAGCCTGGACTTCATTGTCTGTATCACTACCAGCATTTTGGTGGAAACCATTCGAAAAGTATCTAGGAAGTTCCAAACTTTCTGTCATCTTCTCGTTTTCTTCTGAGCCCTCCAAATTCTTCCAACCTCTGCCCGTTATCCAGTTCCAAAGTTGATTCCACATTTTTAGATTATCATTTTAACAGTACTCCACTATCCCAGTAACAATTTCCTGTATTAATTTGTTATCACACTGCTACAAAGAACTACCTTAGACTAGATAATTTATAAAGAAATTAGGCTTACTTGACTCCCAGTTCTGAATGGCTGTGGAGGCCTCAGGAAACTTACATTTATGATGGAAGTTGATGAAGAAGCATGGTGAATATTACATGTAGCAGTATGCAGACAGAGTGAAAAGGGAAGTGCCACTTTTAAACTATCAGATATCTTGATAACTCACCATTGGGAGAACAGCCTGAGGGAAACTGCCCTCATGAGCCAGTCACCTCCTACCAGGACCTTCTGTTAACACATAGAGATTACAGTTTGACATGAGTTTTGGGCGGGGACACAGAGCCAAACCATAACAACTAGGTGGGTAGGCAGACATGAGCAAGGAAGGAGAGGACCTCCCCCAGGAATGTCAGTTGACCATCACGTGATGGTCAGGTGGCTGTTAAACTGTCTGTGTAAAATAATAATTGATTGCAGCCAGTGCCAGGGAAAGATAGTCTCCCAAAAGATAGAAAATACTTGAAGCTGGTGATCAGCAGCTTTCTAATATGAGCTCAGAAGTTGGGCAGGAGGGCTGAAGCATGCACATTAAGAGGCAAAATGGTAGTTTTTAACCAGTATATGACCTTCCTCTGGGAATGATTAACAGGCAAGAGAAAAATACCTCAAGTCAGCATGCACACAACTTCAGTAAACGTTGCTCATGCAGCCCCCGCCAAATGCACTGGCAGGCCACTTTACGTGTGGACAGCCAGTCCCAGAAGAAAAAATGAAGGGAGGAGAATCACAAACCCCAAAACCATGCCAGTGTATAAAACCTCAAGTCAAAGGATGAACAGGGCACTTGGATCTTTCAGGTCACCCAGTTAGCAGTCTTCCAAGAGTATTTTGCTTGCTTTCATTCCTGCTCTAAATCTTTTTAATAAACTCTCACTGCTGCTCTAAAAGTTACCTCAGTCTCTCCCTCTGCCTTAAACTTACTTCTGCCCCTAGACCACATTATTTCCTCTGAGGAGGTGAGGACTGAGCTACCGCAGATCCAAATGGATTCACTGCTGTTAACAAAAGCACTTGTGCTGTTTACCAAAAATGTTTTGGTTCTTCCTTTCTTCGGAACTCTGCTGGGGGTGTACTTTCCTTGCCTGGAGAAAATTATTTGCTTTGACTATGAAATGTAAACTCAAAATACCAACATGCAAGTAATCATATTCTCTGCCCCTGCTGTTGTGATCAGAGAAAAACACGTGAGGAGAAACATTCATTAGTCAATGACAACAATAAACAGAGCCCACTTGCTTATGTATATTAAATATGTAGATATGAAGAGTAAAGAAATAATAAAAGTTTAATGGTTTGTTCCTGCAGCATTCTCTATCCTTTTATGGCTGATGTATTTAGAAAAAAAAAATTCTAGTAAATATCTTATTCTAAAAGTCCTCCGGACAATTGTTAAAATATTATTTAAAAAATACATTAAAACATGGTAAGAAAGACCGTGTTCAGGACCACTGCAATAGGTATAGAAATCATTGCAATGAGATCTTGCAGTAGCAGAGAGATACTGGGCTCAACTACAAATAAAACATGGACGAGTGGGACTTTAGAGCCAGGAGCAGGGTCGGGGTCACTGGATGGAAAATTACTAGGAGAAAACATCATATATAAGGGCAATTCTGGCTAAATCAAACTAATGTGATTCTTGCTGAAGTCAAGTCAGGGTCAGCAGACATCACCTGCGGGGTGGTGCAGGATGAGAAATCTGATGAGATATCAAGGTAGGTCATTTACCGAAGGTTGACGGATTCTTGCTAGAGTGACTTACCATGTTTCTTTATTAAAAAGTGATTTTATAAGGAAGTATACAGATGAGCCTAAGAGGAGTTTCAGAAGCCTGATGCAAGTTTGACCAAGCAAAGAATCTTTTCAGTCCCCACTATTGTTCAGAAGCAGCAGCATTTTTCCTCCCTTTGTATAATTTAAATTCTTTTTCTCATTTGGTCACCTTTAGTCTATTAAGCACAACTTGAATTATCTGTTGGAACTTGGTAGTAGAGAATATGTAAAAATATGTACTGGACAACATATGTTGTCAGGCCTTTAATGAGGGGCATTTAATTTCTATGCAATTAGTAGGGTACTTATCACAGTTATTGTAAAATACTGTTTTTTTTTTATTTTAATGCCTTCATGGTAATACAAAGTTAAGGTTTCTATAGTGCATTGAACTAATTCAGGGATTTCAATCTAATCTTTTGGCTTCCCTGAGCCACACTGGAAGAAAAAGAATTGTCTAGGGCTACACATAAATTATACAAACATGAACAAAACCTGATGAGCTATTAATAAAAAATCACAAATAAATCTTACAGTCTTTTAAGAACATTTACCAGTTTGTGTTGGAACACATTCAAAGCCATCCTGGGCCCCATATAGCCTGTGGGCTATGGGTTGGACAAACTTGAATTAGATTGTTTCTAAAAAAGGAAGAAAAAAAAACCTCTTTGAAACGGAGGAGAATTAGTCATCACGTGATCTGCGAAACTTTCATTTTTGAGAATTGTCTAATGTGTAAAATCTAAACATAGGTATCATTCTGATATTTAAATGTCATAGCAAGATTAGTAAGATGATTCATACAATAGGTTATCACATTTTTCTCTTAAGTTTTAAATGCCAGATGGGAGGCATGTTTATTTAGCATATTAAGTATTTGACCTAAAGTGATAAGGAGGAAACTGATGACATATCCCTTGTAGCAGTCTCCGGTGGACTGAGAAAGCAGCACAGCATTTTTATTAACTACTGTTACTACTAAGAAAAAAAATGAAGACGCTTAAGCAATATGCGTAGGCAGCTTCTTTCTTGGAGGTATTACAATGCTGTTTCAGTGGGTGATGACATCTTTTATCAAGACTGCCTGAGTAAATTGTCCTCCTTTTGTAATACATTTGACTCCCTGCAGCTTTGAAAGAATTCAGAAAAATCTGAGCCATAATTTTCATTTTTAATGTGTAAGCATTTAAATTTCCTGAGTCAGGAAGTTAAAATTACATGTCAAGGACAAAAGATTTTTAAATAAATCACCATCCTGAAGTAGTTCTGTATATATATATATGTCAAAGTCCAATTTTCAGTTGTTAATAAAATATTTAAGGCTAAGCTAAAACGGTGATTGTTTATTCCTAGGTAGATTGCTAAAAAGAAATGTACTATGGTTAATAATACTTTACAGGGTACATTATACCATGAGAGTCCCATGCCCCTATAAAGTCATAATATCCTAATTTTACTGGAAACTCATGTTTAATTAAGCCATGGTGTAAAAGCCTTCTTGATGTAAAACTTTGAACCTCAGTCTTTTCACGCCAAGCCTGTGACTTTTAACTTTGCAACATATATGCTTCGAAAGCCAGCCAGGCGTAAATACAGTGTCCTGAGAAGTTGGCTGGAATAAGATAAGTTGAGCTGCATTGTAATCATAATGTATCATTAAATGTACCTGTATGTGTTTGTTTTTGTGTGAGAGAGTGGTAAATTTGTATTGTGACAAAAAGTTCTCTGGGAAGGAATTTGGAGGAAAGAGACTTTATTTCAGTGAACAGTTTTCAAACCGTAGATATACAGCCTGTGGTTTAAAGCTAAGATAATTTCAGAAAACAAAGAAAGGGTTAGAATTTTGTGGCTAATTCCTACCCAGTTTCCCAATGAAGTGTGTTCATGCAAATGAAGGATTTAATTGCTTAATTCTGAGTGGTCAAAACAGATGAGTCCTGACTGGTCTATACACTGATTGGTTGGTTCAGGTGAGCTATGATTGGTTGATTTCTAAGCCCCAAACCAGAAGTTTCTGTCAGATGTTTTTCAAAGGGCTGGTACTAAAGAGCCAGTGTAGGGGTGGGGTAGCAGGCAAAGGGTGGTAATTCTAGCAGCAGTTTATCTTGGCACTAAGAACAGGATCTGGTTTTGCTTCATTGTTGTATTAGTCCATTTCCACACTGTTGATAAAGACATATCTGAGACTGGGTAATTTATACAGGAAAAGAGATTTAATGGACCCATAGTTCCATGTGGCTGGGGAGGCCTCTCAATTATGACAGAAGGTGAAAGGCAGGTATTACGTGGCAGCAGACAAGAGAGAATTGAAAGCCAAGAGAAAGGGATTTCTGCTTATAAAAACCATCAGATCGCATAAGACTTATTCACTACCATGAGAACAGCATTGGAAAGACCTGCCCCCATGAGTTAAATGTGTCTCACCAGGTCCCTCCCACAACACATGGGAAACTACACTTCAAGATAAGATTTGGGTGGTGATTCAGCCAAACCATATCACTCTACCCCTGGCCCCTCCCAAATCTCATGTCTTCACATTTTAAAAACAATCATGCCATACCAACAGTCCCTCAGAGTCTTAGTTCATTTCAGTATTAGCTCAAAAGCTCACAGTCCAAAGTCTCATCTGAGACAAAGCAAGTTCCTTCCACCTACGAACCTATAAAATCAAAAGCAAGTTAGTTACTTCCTAGATACAATGGGGGTACAGGCATTGGATATATATACTCATTCCAAATAAGGGAAATTGGCAAAAACAAAGGGGCTAAAGGCCCCATGCAAGTCTGAAATCCAGTGGGGCAGTCAAATCTTACAGCTCCAAAATGATTTTCTTTGACACCATGTCTCACATCCAGGTCATGCTGATGCAAGGTGTGGATTCCCATGGTCTTGGGCAGCTTCACCCATGTGGCTTTGCACAGTACAGCCTACCTCCTAGTTCTTTTCACAGTTTGGCATGGAGTGTCTTCAGCTTTTTCAGGCATGTAGTACAAACTGTCAGGAAATCTACATTCTGGGGTCCAGAGGACAGTGGCTCTCTTCTCACAGCTTCACTAGACAGTGAGCCAGTGGCAACTCTTTGTGGGGGCTTCAACCCTGCACTTCCCTTCCACACTGCCCTAGCAGAGGTTCTCCATGAGGGCTCTGACCCTGCAGCAAACTTTTGCCTGGACATCCAGGCATTTTCATATATCCTTTGAAATCTAGGTGGGTGTTCCCAAACCTCATTTCTTGACTTCTGTGCACCCACAGGCTCAACACCATGTGAAAGCTGCCAACGCTTGGGGCTTGTACCCTCTGAAGCCACGGCCTGAGCTGTATCTTGGCTGCTTATAGCTATGACTGGAGCAGCCGGGACTCAAGGCACCAAGTTCCTAGGCTGAACATGGAAGGGGGTCCTGGACCTGGCCCATGAAACTATTTTTTTCTCCTAGGCCACCTGGCCTATGATGAGAGGGGATGCCACAAATGTCTCTCCCCCATTGTCTTGGTGATTAACATTTGGCTCCTCATTACTTATGCAAATTTCTGCAACTGGCTTGAATTTCTCCTCAGAAGATGGGTGTTTCTTTTCTATTCCATCATCGGGCTGCAAATTTTCTGAACTTCTATGCTTGTCTCTCTTTTAAAACTGAATGCTTTTAATAGCGTTCGAGTCACATCTTGAATGCTTTGCTACTTAGAAATTTATGTCATAGCAAGAATCACCTTTACTCCTGTTCCCAACAAGTTCCTCATCTCCACCTGACACCACCTTAGCGTGGATTTCATCATCCATATCATTATCAGCATTTTGATCAAAGCCAATAAACAAGTCTCTAGGAAGTTCCAAACATTCTCGCCTTTTCCTGTCTTCTTCTAAGCCCTCTTAACTGTTCCAGCCTCTCCTATTACCTGCTTCTAAAGTTACTTCCACATTTTTGGATCTCTTTACAGCAGGACCTCACTCTACCAGTACCAATTTACTATGTTAGTCTGTTTTCACGTTTAGACATACCTGATAAAGACATACCTGAGACTGGGTAATGTATACAGAAAAAGGTTTCATGGACTCACAGTTCCACATGCCTGGGGAGGCCTCACAATTATCGTGGAAGGTGAAAGTCATGTCTTACATGGAGACAGACTAAGAGAGAATGGAGTCGAGTGATTTCCCCTTATGAAAGCATCAGATCTCATGATACTTATTCACTACCACAGAAACAGTACAGGGGAAATGTCATGATTCAATTATCACACACCAGGCCACTCCCACTACACATGGGAATTATGAAAGGTATAATTCAAATGAGATTTGGGTAGAGATGCACCTAAACCATATCAATCGTAGAAAAGAAGATCCTGTGATGCTTTGACATCTTTTTGAGAACACTTCATCACCTAGGCATGGCAACCTGGTTTTGTTTTACTTCAGCTAGTCATAGGGAGTCCATTTTGTCTGTCAGTGAGGAACATGTTTAACAGTATGAAGCAGAAAAAATGATCAGAGTGTTGGTACTTTCTCTTAAAAGCAAAGTTAGTGTTGTCTACTCAAATCAGTTTCTCTTGGGCAGACAGTTGTGGTGTCACCATGCTTAGTCCTCCACCTTCTACTTCAAGCAATTGAATTAGGGGAGACATACAAACAATGACAGGTAACACAGAATGTTCAGCAGCTGATGGCACAGTAGCCTGAGCTTAATCAGACAAGCTTAAGGCTGACTAAAGACTGATAAGGGCAAAGTTGATGCTGTTTATTGGAACTAAAACAGGGACCCACAGTTATATTCAACTTGAGCAAATGGGGGAAACCTGAAGAGAGAAGAAAGAGGCACAGAAAAAGAGGCAGAGATAAGGGGAGAGATTTCAAAAAAAAAAGTGTCAAAAATAGTAAGAGAATTTACAGATTCTTAGAGACAAAGAGAAAATCCTAGTTGTCTAAATTTCCACCACTTCTCAATTACAGGTCCATTGAGGCACATTTTTACTAAGGGTCTGTCTTTAGGTCACCAGAAACTCTCTCTCTGTGTGTGTGTGTGTGTGTGTGTGTGTGTGTGTGTGTGTGTGTGTGAATTCTTTAAAATTTTTCTTCTTTTGAACTGAATTTCTAGTCATCACAGCTAAAAAGAGAATATTACAAACAATACTTATAGGCATGAAAGACTAAAAGAGATTTTCCTTTCTTTAAAATGATGAATGACCAGATCTATGAGCTGAGAAGCAATCGTACTAATAACCCCGTATTCAATTTCTAAAGCATCTTCAACTGGAGGACTCAACACCTCCTTGCAGAGAGCTGCGGTTTAAAGTGGTAGAAACCCATCTTCACACATATTAGTAAAGGGGGCTTTGGGGAGTTGGAATCATCTTGGGAAACACAGAGTTTGCTAGGGCATCAGTATTCCTTCTGCCTCCATTATTGAATGTGAATGTGTGTGGCGTGGGCATTACAGCTGTCTCCTACCCTATTTCCCATATTTCTAATAGTGATAAATTGTTTAAACTGCCTTATGCCCTTATTTTGCTAAATGGAGAATTGCCCCTTATTTGACAATTGTTGTCACTTGAACTGTCATAAAGTTGTAAGTGGACCTTTCTTAATGGAGGCCAGGTGTTTGGGGCCTCTGGGTATTAAATCATTTAGCTATAATTGGATTCCTATCATTAATACACTGCAGGTAGCCAGCACTTAAATTCTCATCACCCAAAGAAACCAATGTCAGTTTGTGTTTAAAAGAGAAGTGTCCAAAACTGTCAGAAAGAGGGCAATGGCCTCTTTAGAAATGTAAGGTAACTTAAGTAAATGGGAATTGCTCTGTTCCCAGACTTTTCTGCTTTGTTGGTGGAACAAAACTCTAAGAATGAAAGAAGAGAAAAATAAATAGCAAGGAGAGAGGGTGCAGTCACTCTTAGATTTATGTAGTACAACAATTTCTCAAAGTAAAACCTGAATCATCTGCATCAGAATCACCTCGTACGTTTGTTAAAAATGCTGATTCCAGAGAATTTCTGGAATTTGGGGGAATGGATGGTAGGAATCTACAATCAAAATGCCTCATGCCTGTGATCCTTATGCATTCTAAGCCTTGAGAATGTTCTTAGTATTGTTTTTTTTTTCACTGCTTTATTATGTATTTATTTATAAAAAATCTACCTTTTTCCTTGCTCGATTTAGTTTTTTTTTATCTTTTAAGTAAACACTTTAGAAATATCATTAAAGCAAGGTATTTACTTAGTGTTGATCTAATCCAGTATTATTCTTACTGGAGGAAAGAGAAAGACTATCATAAAGAGATATCTACATTTGCTTCTAATTTTCTTGATTATTATTCTATGTTTTAGAGAAAGAATGCTCAATAATTGTTTAATTTTAATATAGTGGCTTTCCATATGCAACACTTCAGAACCATGATTCATCATAAAGTATATCCTATCCTTATGTTTTATAGAATACAAGTATTTATGAAACACCTAATAAAATGAAAATCTAGGCTGGGTGCAGTGGCTCATACCTGTCATCCCAGCACTTTGGAAGGCAAGGTGGGTGGATCATTTGAGGTCAGGCATTTGAGACCAGACTGGACAACATGGTGAAACCTGATCTCTACTAAAAATAAAAATAAAAAAATTAGCCAGGTATGGCGGCACATATCTGTAATCCCAGCTACTCAGAGGCTGAGGCAGGAGACTTTCTTTAACCCAAGAGGCAGAGGTTGCAGTGAGCTGAGATCATGCCGTTGCACTCCAGCGTGGGTGACAGAGCAAGACTCCATATGTCTCAAGTTAATTAAAAAAAAAATGAAAATATGAGAATCTATAAAATTGCTAAAGTGTAGATTTAGCTAATAAAAATTTAGTGCAATTGAAAGTGCTCTGAAGATCAGTAAAGTCACTAATAACTATTATTTGTGATAATTCTACAAACATCCAATGAAAAATTATCAAAAACAAAAAATGTACTGCAAAACTTCATTAAGTTACTTAGCTAGAGATATAAGGATCGATATTTCTGCATCACAGACTGAGACCCTTGAGGAATCTGTGAAGCAAAACTGAAGATCCCAAATAAGTGTTTGCTGAAAAAAAAATGTGAGATCACATCAAAGACTTAAATCTAAATTAGATTTAAAAGGTTGCACTGAGTAGAGTTTGCAAAGTTTTGTATACAGAGAAATGATGGAGTATTTAAGCATGAGTGAGCCTAAGTTGGGGTATTTGAATCAGCATTTTATTTCATTGACTTTCACTTCTTATGTGACTTTGAAGATTACACTTACACTAAGTTGAGGGTGTAAACACACACTCTTGTCCTCTCTCTCTGATTTTCTCTCTCTCACACACACAGAATTTTTTCTTCTTCTTCTTCCACACTTCCACTTCCCTTTCTCTTCTCCTTCCTCTTGCCCTTTCCGTTCATTTTTCTTTACTTCCCTTTCTCCTCCTCTTCCTTTTGCAGCCAACTAATGCAGATCCAAACTAAGTATTTCACCCAATGTGATTCCCACTGCAAAAATCACAAACACAAATACACAAGACACCTCAACAACCACAAAAAAGTTTCAGTGAACAAATCCCTGATTTATTGTCCCTATCTAGAAATAATTTTATCATTTTTCAAAGTTACGCTAAAATGCAAAAGTGGCATAAGGTCTTCTTAAGACTAAGAGATTTATCTTCTAAATTATACTCCCTTAAAGTGTGACTAAATTTACACTGAGGGCTAATTATACCAGAGCAGTAGTGTTGCCCTTATGACCTCCCTGTTACTGTGAAAAAACTCAATCCTAGGCAGGGTAGATAACTAATGAGCAGAAGTTGTGTGGCCTAAAAGAAAACAAAATGATGTATAACCGGCCTTTTTTTCACAATAGCAAACTGATTCGAGTTAATGCAGTCATGCTCTGCATAATGACATTTTGGTCAGTGACATACAACATAGCAAATGGCAGTCTCAAAATTATAACATGTTTCTATTGTACCTTTTCTATGTTTAGATTACATTTACGGAGAAAATACTGGCCATTTGTGGTATAGTTGCCTATAGCATTCAGTACAGTGACATGCTATACATGTTTGTAGCCTAGAAGTCATACGCTATATCGTATGTTCTAGTAGGTCGTAGACTGCCCATTTTAGGTTTGCGAAACTACACTTTATAATGTTCAAACAATGACAGAACTTCCTAACAACACATTTCTCAGAATGTACCTCACTGTTAAGTGACTCATGACTGCGTGTGTTTGCATTTAATGCCTGAAAATACTTAAAATACAGAATGGATATCAGTGTTGACAATTGATACTATACAGAAATGAAAGTTCAGTGTTTGAATGCTTTGGTGTTAGAAAAAACACAGCGAAAAGGTAATATGGTAACAGGAAAGATTTTCAGATACCTAGACTTTGATTTAGAACTATTCCAAGACTGTTGATGAATAATACTAATAATATATTAAAAACTATGACAAGAAACAAATTTTCTGGTTATTAGTACCAAAGAACTCTGGGGAAACCTATTGAACAAAATTAAATGTTTGGAAATATAACAGTATGGACTCTGAAGCTTATAGTCATTCTATTTTCAGATGATAAGCATATAATCTCTAACTTTCAAGAGGATTAATACAAAATATTGAGTTATTAATTCATCTTACATTCAAATAATCTGAAATCTGTATCTTTAATATTTGCAGACATCCAATGACACCTTTGAAATTCCCCTAATGTTGACTGGAAATGTAGTGTTACGGAAAAGGCTCAACTATGAAGATAAGACTCGCTACTTTGTCATAATCCAAGCTAATGTGAGTATTCAATTCCTTTTAAATGTCTTCTGTGAGATGATGAAGTAAAAAACTCATCCAAAATGTATCAGATACTCTTGAAGAGATCTGTGTCATTCACTTCTTCATCAGGGCACTCGTACCTTAGTGGTAGTTATATATTATATTCTTTTAGATGTGGAGAGGGATAGAATAGGTGTTTTCATTCACTGTATTCTTTGACCTCTAAATTATTCTTATGTATTACCCGTGATCCAATATTTTTAGCCTATTCTGAAATATTTTTCAAAGTAGGATCCAGCAAATAGCTGCAGCAGAATCACCTTGGGTACATATTAAATATACATATTTCTGGACCCTACCTCAGAGGTTCTGAATAAAAATCTCAGATCATGGAAGTGGAATATCTACATATTTAGTTAGCTCCTCAGGAGGCTCTAAGTTACAGCGAAGGCAAAGAATCATTGCCTAATTGGTTGTGTTTTTCCTCATGGCATTCACTTACTGAGTAATTGTTCACTAGATATCAGCTAATATGCCCATAACTGAAGTTTATGCTAATGTATGTAGATAACATTAACAGAACATCTAAAACACAATTGCTTATAAAACATAGACATTTATTATAGTTATTAGTGGAAGTTGAATAAAATTTCTAGACTTATGTGCCTCAGTGTTTGGTTTGACAGTTCAATTATATCACCAGGGACTTAGTTTCTTTCCATCCTTATACTTCTCTCTCCTCTGAAATGTGCTTATTTTCTCAATGCCTTATCAACTGGGAGTTAGTTGTATACCATGACCATAAGTGTCACAACTGCATTTCAAGTCTGAATGCAGCAGGTGGAAAGGGTAGCAAAACTAGGATTTTCTTTTATGTTTATTGATCTACCTTCTTTGATATAAGAAGATACTGTATTCAGAGTTCTCTCTCACCTAACATCTCTTTCCAGACTTGTATCACCTGAGTCAGCATGATAGGAAGGAAAGTTGAGGAAGTCCGTATGTGTCAAAATGGAAGGTGGTATTCACTTCTGAATTATACTACCTATGATTCATATCTTGAGGCTGGGCACATTGATAAACTGAAAACATTTTTCTTCTCTTACCAAGAAGAATGGGAGTACCATTTGAGAAAAAAATTAAAAGGGAAGATCATAGAAAAAGTCCCATATTGAGTGACAAGCTTACATTTTTGAGATTACAGTTAAGAAATGACCTATCAAGATATAAAAAGTATGGCAAAAACTTAAATGGATATAAATAAGCAAAATAAGCTATTAAGAAAAAGCTAATACTGGATGATTCCAATATATAACATTCTGGTAAAGGCAAAACTAGTGAAATAGTATAAAGATCAGTGGATGCCAGGTATATAGTGGTAAAGAAAGGGATTAATAGAAGGATCAAAAAATATTTTTAGGTCAGTGAAAATACTCTAGATGATACCATAAAGTTGGATAGATATCATTATACATTTGTCCAATCTCACGGAATATGCAACACCAAGAGTGATCTTTAGAGGATGAACTTTGGTGATTATCATTGTTCAGTGTAGATTCATTAATTGTAACCAATGTACAACTTTGATTAGGGATGTTGATAAGGGCGATGATATGCATGTGTGGGGGCATGGGTGTATGTACCCTCCTCCCAATTTTTCAATAAACCTAAAACTGCTCTAAAATAATAGTCTTTTCTTTTTTAAAGCAGGTAGACTCTGAAGCCATCCTGTGCCTTTAATGACTCCTAAGTGTTGTAATCTTGCTTGCATAGCAGAACAGAAAGATAGCAGGGGATGGTAAAAGGAAAATAACCTCAATTAGCTGTTCTGAAGAAGTTAATGTGAAAAAAATGTGTCACAAAGTTGTCATTTTCTTGCCTTTCTTAGAGCTATATCACCTGAAACAGAATGTGTTTGTGTATAGAAAGATAGGTAGATAGATATATAATTAGGCATATGTAGATAGAAATATATAGGTAGACATATAGATCTAATTTTTGAAGCTAAGTTTATAAGCTTTTATTTATATTTCTTCAGGCTTTAAAAATAATTTATATAATTATACATAATATATATTATATATGTATATGTGTGTCTATATATATATATATATATTTATTTATTTATTTATTTTAATGTTATGTGACATAGACCAGAGTGAAAACTGTGCATATAGGGAAAAGTAAAATCTGTTAGGGAGGGCCACTCAGAGTTCCTCAAAAACACAGAAAAATTATTTTTCTATGTAACTGAAGGTGTGAAGAAAGATACAATGTCTTTTTTATAAATTCAGATTGCTATGGAATGTATTCATAAGCTAGTTTCTTATGCAATTAAAAAGAGGTGATTTTTGAAAGAAATACAAGGTAAAAGATTCTGAATTGGTTTCTAGTTTTAAAATATTTGTAAAGACATCTGGAACAATTTGTCTCCAACGTGATGGACTACTCATAACTGAGGGAGTGATTAGTTTTTAGCATATAAGGGATAAAATTATAAAAGAGAAGTACGTATGTAAATCACCAAAAGAAAGTTTATCCCAAAGGTGGCAGAAAAAAAAAAAGGAATAGCATTAGAAAGAAGTCAAATGAAGATTTGAATTTAAATGCAATAATATTTTTTATTATAAATTTAAGTCATACAATACAAAATGTAAATGTTAAATATAGAAGATTTTTTTTAATGCTTTAAGTTCTGAGGTACATGTGCAGAATGTGCAGTTTGGTTACATAGGTATGTATGCGCCGTGGTGGCTTGCTGCACCCATAAGCCTGTCATCTACATTAAGTATTTCTCCTAATGCTATCCCTCCCCTAGCCCTCCACACCCTCATAGGCCCTGGTGTGTGATGTTCCCCTCCCTGGGTCCAGGTGTTCTCATTGTTCAACTACCACTTATAAATTAGAACACAAGAACACAGATATTTAGTTTACTCTTCCTGTATTAGTTTGACAGGGATGATAACTTCCAGCTTCATCCATGCCCCTGCAAAGGACATGAACTCATCCTTTTTTGTGGCTGCATAGTATCCCATGGTGTTTTTGTGCCACATTTTCTTTATCCAGTCTATCATCGATGTGGGTTGGTTCCAAGTCTTTGCTATTGTGAGCAGTGCCACAATAAACATACGTGTGCCTGCATCTTTATAATAGAATGATTTATAATTCTTTGGATACATACCCAGTAATGGATTGCTGGGTCAAATAGTATTTCTGGTTTTCTCGTTCTAGATCGTTGAGGAATTGCCACACTGTCTTCCACAATGGTTGAACTAATTTACACCCCCACCCAATAGTGTAAAAGCATTCCTATTTCTCCACATCCTCTCTAGCATCAGTTGTTTCCTGACTTTTTAATGATCGCCATTCTAACTGGCCTGAGATAGTATCTCATTGTGGTTTTGATTTACATTTCTCTAACGACCAGTGATGATGAGCTTTTTTTCCTATGTTTGTTGACCGCATAAATGTCTTGAGAAGTGTCTGTTCATATCCTTTGCCCACTTTTTGATGATTTTTTTTTTTGTAAATTTGTTTAAGTTCTTTGTAGATTCTGGATATTAGCCCTTTGTCAGATGTATAGATTGCAAATTTTTTCTCCCATTCTCTAAGTTGCCTTTTCATTCTGATGATAGTTTCTTTTTGATGTGCAGAAGGTCTTTAGTTTAATTAGATCCCCTTTGTGAATAGATGCTAGCTATCTTTCCTAACAAGATGTAATTCCTACAATTATAATGTTACTATTTCTTTATTAGCTCAATTTTTTTATCTTTATGGACTGAAATATTCCAATAAAATGTATAAGCATTATAAACATACATGTTTGTATATGTGAAATTCATTTTCTATATTTTATATTTCCACCTTTGTAAACAACTTGTCAGAAATAACCCCCACTCTGACCTTCCCTCAGTTCTGCTTTCTACTGATGTGTGAGGTTAATGTTAATTGTAACCCCGTTATTTTAACTCTGCAAGTTTCTTGAACATTTTCTGAGGAGTGAGAGTGAAATGGAAGGATAGCAGGTGATGGCTTATGGGAACTAATATTTATAGAGTGTTTGACTACTAAGGCTACATACATATTTGGGAATACAAATGATACTATTCTGTCTACTGGTTTGCATAAAAATTAAGAAATATTAGGCAAAAGTCTCAAAAAATGTTTTCAAGGGAATAGAATATCCCACTTCCTTTTGGTTAATATTCACAGAAACATTATTTTTTTCCTCAACTAGTATTTTAAATACAGGGAGTACCTATGCAGGTTTGTTACATGGGTGTATTGCACTCACATAGTCAGTGTAGTACTCGTTGGGTAGTTTTCTGAACCAGCCCGTCTCCCTGCCATAGTAGTTCACAGTCTATTGTTTCCGTGTTTATTTTCCTGGGCACTCAGTGTTTAGCTCCCATTGAAAATTGATACCATGTAGTGTTTGATTTTCTGTTCCTGCATTAATTCACTTGGATTATGGCCTCCAGCTCCATCCATGTTGTTTCAAAAGGACGTGATTTTATTCTTTTCTGTGGCCTTGTAGTATTCCATAGTGTATATGCACCACATTTTCTTTATCCAATCCACTGTTGATAGACATCTAGATTGATCCCATATTTTTGCTGTCGTAATAGCATGGCAGTTAATGTACATGTGCCTGTGTCTTTTTGGTAGAATGAACTATTTTTCTTTGATTATATACCCAGTGATTGGGATTGCTGGGTTGAATGGGAGCTTGGTTTTAAATTGTTTGAGAAATCTTCAAACTGCTTTGTACAGTGGCTGAAATAATTTGCATGCCCATCAACAGTGTATAACTATTTCCTTTTTTTGGCAGCCTCATCACTATATGTAATTGTTTGACTTTTTAGTAATGGCCATTCTAACTGGTATGAGATGACATCTCATTGCGGTTTTGATTTGCATTTCCCTGATGATAATTGCTGATGAGCGTTTTTTCATATGTTTCTTGGCTTCATGTATGCCTTCTTTTGAGAAGTGTCTCTTCATGTTCCTTGCCCCTATTTTAATGGGGTTATTTGCTTTTTGCTTGTTGAATTATTTAAGTGCCTTATAGATTCTGAATATTAGACCTTTGTCAGATGCATAGTTTGCATACAGTTTCTCCCATTCTTTCCATTTTCTATTTCATGTATTGATAGTTTCTTTTAGTGTGCAGAAGTTCTTTAGTTTAGGTGCCACTTGTCAGTTTTTGTTTTCGTTGCAATTGCTTTTCAGGATATCATTATTATGAAATGATTGCTGAAGCCAATGTCAAGAAGAGTATTTAATAGGTTTTATTCTAGGATTTTTATAGTTTGATGTATTACATTTAAATCTTTATGTTGAGTCAATTTTTGAATGTCTGGTAGAATTCAGCTGTGTGTCTATCTGGTCCAGGGTTTTTATTGGTTGGTAAGTTTTTTATTACTAATTTAATATCACAGCTTGATATTCATCTATTCAGGGTTTCGTTCAATAGCTTTCTGATTCAATTTTGGAACGTTATGTGTTTCCAGAAATATATCAGTTTACTCTTGATTTTCTAGCTTGGGGTTGTGAGGGGCACAATTCTGTTCAGAGTAGTGGTTGAACTTGTTTACCATTTAAAAAGATATTCTTGCTTGTCAGCTAGAGTCATAGTTTCCTAAGTTAATGAAATATTCTCTTATTTTTAAATAAAAATTAAAATATATTCTTATTTTTTAAAAAAAGAAAAATGTAGATGAAAATGGGAAAGAGATGGGAATCTTTCTAGATTTTGATATCTATCAGATTGTCACATAACATAAAAGAAAACACAATTATATAAAATATTTATAGAAATAGCTATTTTTTATTCTTTACCACCCACAATTTACAATGTCTTTTCATTTACTCAGAACAACCTTGAGCAGTAGTGCATTACTATAAAGATCCAAGGATAGGTTGGTTTTTTGTTTGTTAGTTTGTTTTGATTTTTATCTCAATTGCCAAAGGATTTTTTAATGGATATTTTAAGATCAAATCTGATTGCAAATTGAGAGAAGAGCATCATGAATTAGCATTACTATCATGGGCTTACAAGTTATGAGTGTGCATGAGACATATTTTTATATCTTTTTCTATGTAATATGTGTTGGTGATAAATTATGGGAGAATTCGCACGTGTGGAAACTGTTGGTAGATTTTGTTGCTACATCTCTGCTGATAATAATTTTGCTATGATGATTTTTATTTCTCACTTGAAAATACAAAATTTATCGATAAACACTTGTAAGCAATGTCTTTCCCCAATATAAGAAAAAACTTCCGTCATGTATTTAGGTATATACTTCTGGTAAATACACTATCTTTAATACACCAGTATCTAGTCTATGGGGTAGTGACAATGACCCAAAGAAGCAGATAATAATGAGAGATTTGATACTGAAAGAAAACATAAAGTAAAAAAAAAAATTCAAATTTAACTATTATAGTGATTTGGTGATGACATATAAAGAAGTCGTCTGACATAGGATGGTAGAAATACTGCCTCTGGCATATATATATACACACACACACACACACATACATACATACATACGTGTATATATATATATATACACACACATACATACATATACGTGTGTGTTTACATATGCATGCTACATTCATATATCTCATATTATCTATTTAATATTTTTTATAAATTAAATGTAGATAATTCAATCTTTTAAAACTTAACTTCATTTTAAGCAATCATTATCTTAAATGGTAGGTTAAAGCCAGGGACATACCTATATATAGTCTTGGCTACTCAGAAGGCTTAGGTAGGAGGATTATTTGAGCCCAGGAGTTGAAGTGTTTATGGGCAACATAGTGGGATTCTCATTTCTAAAAAAAAATAAATAAAAATTTTTCCAAACATTTTTTTCAAAAAGTATCTCTGATGCCAAAAGTAAATTTAAAAATACATATTAAATATGCCATTTTATTAACTTAATTATGTTGAAGAAAAATATAAAACATAAAACCACTAGTAAATGTAACAAAAGTTTATCAACCCTATTAAGGAAGCTTTCAGTTTTCATATATATATATATATGTATATTTAGAAATTAAAAGAGTTGTTTTTGTTCTTAAACTTTAATATAACTTTAGAAATATGGAAGATGAGATTACTTAAGGATTTACAACACTGGATGATGCAATAAAAAGGGAAATATATGTGAAAATATAACCTACTAATCTTTATGAGGTCATATTATCTTAATGTTAGTAATTTTCAATACTAAATGATTATCTTTATAATGGGGTAAGGAAACGTGTCCTCATCATTTTTTTAAGACTGTCAGAAATGGTACTGGAGTCTGCCCCTTTGCAGCTACTCAGGATATGCCCACTGAACAAATCATTACATCATTTATCCATTAATTCATATATTGTAGACATAGTTTTAACCCAATTAAATAAAAGATCTTAAGATTGTTTTACATGTTCATAATTCATAAGAATAATTTAGAAAGTTCATTTGTGAACTACCAAAATTACCTCACATGTCTCAGATTGCTGCTATTGTACTTTTCAACTGGCCTAGAGGTTGTACAGAAGAAGGTGTATATATTTAAGATAATGAGGGTGAGGAGTCTTGTAAGGGAAGAAAAAATGGTTTCCAGGAGAACCAAGGGGAGATTAAAATAGCTTGTGATCATGTTTATGTAGGTTAGAAGATGGATTATTTACCTACATAAATATGATCACAAGCTATTTTAATAGCTTTCATCATCCAGTGTTTTAAATCCTTAAGTAATCTCATACTTTTCGTATCACTTGTTTTTATCTTCATTTTCATAAAATTTCTTGGGAGAGGGAGTTGATGACAGCCTCACTCTCACAAATTACTGCTTTTAGTGACATAAAAGAAGCTCAGAAAAGACTTCTTTATGTTTATTGAGTCTCAAATGTCTTTAGTTTTAAATGATCTCTATAGTGACTCTTGATCTCAGTGTGTACCAAAACTTTGAAAATATAAACATTTTGGTTTTTAAAGCTGTAATTTTATCACAGTCTGTCCTATACTGTATCAAAACCTTGAAGAATACTGGAACCATACATTCTAGACAAGATTGTACTTACAAAATTCCACCAATGGAAATTTATGCTTCCTCAAACTTTACCCTCAAGCATTGCTTTACGACTTTTTTTGAGCAACCAGATTGGTAATGAGCTTAAGTGAAATGCACTATTATCCATGGTGTAGAAAGAGGGATTCTGTTTTTTTTTTAATTGGAAAGCAAATATTAATGTTGGGAACTGTCACAAAGGAAAACATTTTGTGAACAAGATAAAATAACAGTCTTTTAGTATAATTACTTTTTAAGATTAACCATTTTAAAGTGACCAATGCATTTGGTACATTCGCAATATTGTGCAACCACCAGCTCTATCCAGTTCCCTAAACATTTTAATCATTCTAAAAAGAGTTGGCACCACTCATGTAGTTGCTTTCCATATCCCCTCCCTTGTAGCCACCAATTTGTTTTTTTTTTTAAATATATATATATACTTTAAGTTCTGGGGTACATGTGCAGATTGTGCAGAATTTTTACGTAGGTATACACATGGCATAGTGGTTTGCTGCATCCATCTTCCTGTCTTCTACAGTAGGTATTTCTCCTAATTTTATCCCTCCCCAATATCCCCACCCCCTGCTATCCCTTCCCTAGACCTCCCCACAACAGACTCCAGTGTGTGATGCTCCTCCCTGTGTCCATGTATTCTCATTGTTCAACACCCACTATGAGTGAGAACATGTGGTGTTTGATTTTCTGTTCTTGTGTCAGTTTCCTGAGTATGATGGTTTCCAGTTTCATTCATGCCCTTGCAAAGGACATGAACTCATCTTTTTTTATGGCTGCATAGTATTCCATGGTGTATATGTACCACTTCTTTATTCAGTCTATCATTGATAGGCATTTGAGTTGGTTCCAAGTTTTTGCTATTGTAAACAGTGCTGTAATGAACATATGTGTGCATGTATCTTTATAATAGAATGATTTATAATCCTTTGAGTAAATACTCAGTGATGGGATTGCTGGGTCAAATGATATCTCCATTACTAGATCCTTGAGGAATCTCCACACTGTCTTCCACAATGGCTAAACTAGTTTACACTCCAACCAACAGTGTAAAAGCATTCCTGTTCTCCACCTCCTCTCCAGCATCTGTTGTCTCCAGATTTTTTAAAGATTGCTATTCTAACTGGCATGAGATGGTATCTCAATGTGGTTTTGATTTGCATTTCTCTAATGACTAGTGATAATGAGTATTTTTTCATATGTTTGTTGGCTGCATAAATGTCCTCTTTTGAAAAGTGTTTGCCCACTTTTTGATGGGTTTGTTCGTTTTTTTCTTGTAAATTTATTTAAGTTCTTTGTTGATTCTAGATTTTATCCCTTTGTCTGGTGGGTAGATTGCAAATGTTTTTCCCCTTTTATTGGTTGCTGGTTAACTCTAATGAGAGTTTCTTTTGCTGTGCAGAAGGTCTTTAGTTTAATTAGATCCCATTTGTCTGTTTTGGCATTCCTTGGCATTGCTTTTTCTGTTTTAGTCATGAAGTCCTTGCCTATGCCTATGTCCTGAATGATATTGCCTAGGTTTTCCTTTAGGGTTTTTATGGTGTTAAGTTTTATGTTTAAATTTTTAATCCATCTGGAGTTAATTTTTTTTAATAAAGTGAAAAGGGTCCCATTTCAGCTTTCTGCACATGGCTAGCCTGTTTCCCAACATCATTTATTAAATAGGAAATCCTTTCCCCATAGATTGTTTTTGTCAGGTTTGTCAGATATCGGATGGTTGTAGATGTGTGGCATTGCTTCCAACGCCTTGTTCTGTTCCATTGGTCTCTATCTCTGTTTTGATACCAGTACCATGCTGTTTTGATTACTGTAGCCTTATAGTATAGCTGCAAGTCAGGTAGTGTGATGCCTCCTCCAGCTTTGTATTTTTTGCTTAGGACTGTCTTAGTTATGCAGGCTGTTTTTTGGTTCTATATGAAGTTTAATGTGTTTCTTCTTCCAGTTCTGTGAAGAAGGTCAGTGGTAGCTTGATGGGGATAGCATTGAATCTTTGATTTACTTTGGGAAAGTATGTCCATTTTCACGATACTGATTCTTTCTAACCATGATCATGGAATGTTTTTCCATCTGTTTGTGACCTCTCTTATTTCCTTGAGCAGTGGTTTGTAGTTCTCCTTGAAGATGCCCTTTACATCTTTGTTAGTTGTATTTCTAGGTATTTAATTCTCTTTGTAGCAGTTGTGAATGGGAGTTTGCTCTTGATTTGGCTCCATGTTTGTCTGTTATTGGTGTATAGGAATACTTGTGATTTTTGCACATTGATTTTTTATCCTGATACTTTGCTGAAGTTGCTTACCAGCTTAAGGAGATTTTGGGCTGAGATGATGGGGTTTTCTAAATATACAATCATGTCATCTGCAAATAGAGAGAATTTGACTTCCTCTTTTCCTGATTGAATACCCTTCATTTCTTTTTCTTGCCTGATTGCTCTGGCCAGAACTCCAATACTATGTTAAATAGGAGTGGTTCTAGTTTTCAAAGGGAATGCTTCCAGTTTCTGCTCATTCAGTTTGGTATTGGCTGTGGGTTTGTCACAAAAAGCTAATATTATTTTGAGAAACGATCCATCGATACCTTGTTTTGCTGCTTCTGGATATTGCTTATAATGGATCATATAATATGTGACCTTATTTTTTGTCTGGCTTCTTTATTTGAAAACATGATGTTTTCAAATGTTCATCCATGTTGTTGTATATATCAGTGCTTTATGTCTTTCATGCTTGAATCATATGCATTGTATGTACCTACCACAATACATTTATCCTTTTATTCATTGATAAATATGTAGGCCTTTGCCACTTTTGTCTTTTGTGAATAATGCTACATGAACACACTCACAAGTATACTTTTCAGTATTGTACAAAATAGAATTCAGAAAGACAGAAAAGTGTAATAGTTCTTTAAAGTAATAAATAAATACTATGAAAATGAAAATATTTCCATATTCTGTCATAATGAATGATGCTACCACTGCCAACCTCATCATTGGATATTCTGGATGGAAATCACTTAGGTCTAGTATTTTTTTCTTGTATACCAAATACTCTTTTGATAAATATAAGCAATTTAATTTCTAATAAAATTACTACCCATTCTTTAACTGTGCGATATCCATCATGATTTTCTCCTAGTGAAATAGAAAGGAAAACAAGAAAGAGTAACTTAACAGTTGAAAAAATACTGACTAGAAACCACCTCAGCCAGGTGATCAAGTTAACAACAGTGATAAGTCATATTAATCATATTTAATCTTTATCAATTTGTCAAAATTACACGACTTGTGGTTTTCCTATATAAATCACATAACCCCAGTCAAATCTTGAGGAAAACACCATATAAACACACATTGAGGAACACTGTGCAAAATATCTAATTATTCCTCAAAATTATCAAGGTCATCAAAAACAAAAAAAAAGTCTGAGAACTTATCACAGCCAAAATGAACCCGAGGAGCCGTTATGATTCAGTGTAAAGTGGTAACCTGATTGAGATCCTGAAACAGAAAACTGACATTAAGTAAAAACTAGGGAAATCTGAACACATTTCGGATTTTAGTTAGTAACAGTTTATTTGCTACTGCAAATTGGCAATAGACAAAGTTAAATGATAAGGAAGACTTTGTTCACGGCTTTGCAATAGAGAAGAGAGACCAGAATGCAGACTAGATCTGAACTCAACTCTGATGGAAAGAAGGGCTAGAGAGCTGTTAAAAGCTCCAGGGGACTTGGGAGTGGGGGGAATCACAGACCAGGTGTGTTTACTAATTGTTTTTCCCAAAGGAAAATAAACTTCCTTGAATTTTCATGACAGAAAGTAGGTTTAGAAATTGGAGCAAGCCTCCTAGGGAAGTTAGGCTCCTACCTTCCCAGAGAAACTGGGAAATAAGGGCTTCTTCCTTGACTGTTATATTTCAAAGACATGGCTCCCCAGGTCATGAAAAAGATGGGCTGGTTTGTAGAACTGACAAGAAGCTTTTAAAAAATTTACATCTCAGAGGGGCAGAGAAAGAATTTACAATTACAGGGTTTCTAAAGTAAATGTTCTAAGAAGATGAGAGTGACCTTCATGGTTAGGGTATTTAGTAATGCGAACTGTTAGGTAAAGGCCTAGCATATAAAAGCTTCATTACTGTAATATACTTTGAAGAAAGTCACTTGGAAGACAATCAGATCTCAGTTTACATCCTGGCTTCACCACTTAAAACTGTTGGTTTAAGCAAGTTATTGATCAATTTTTTTTTAAATGAAAACTAATTCTACATTGTGCATGTGTTCCTTCCTTCCTTCCTTCCTTTTTCTTTCTTTCTTTCTTTCCTTTCTTTCTTTTTGAGACCAAGTCTCACTCTGTCACCAAGGCTGGAATGCATTGGCACCCTTTTGTCTCACTGCATCCTCTGTCTCCTAGGTTCAAGCGATTCTTGTGCCTCACCCTCTTGAATAGCTGGGATTACAAGTGTCCACCACCAAACCCAGATAATTTTTGTATTTTTAGTAGAGACAGTTTTTCACCATGTTGGCCAGGCTAGTATCGAAATCCTGACCTCAAGTGATCCACTGGCCTCAGCCTCCCAAAGTGCTGTGGTTACAGGCATGGGCCACTGCTCCTGACCGTTGTGCCTAATTTCTACAAACTACCTGTTGTTTGTTTTCCACTCTAACAGGACCGTGCCCAAAATCTGAATGAAAGGCGAACCACCACCACCACTCTCACAGTGGATGTTCTGGATGGAGATGACTTGGGTCCAGTGTTTCTTCCTTGTGTCCTTGTGCCAAACACTCGTGATTGCCGTCCACTCACTTACCAAGCTGCCATACCTGAGTTGAGAACTCCGGTAAATATATTCTTTTCTTTCCCTCTTGATTTGCATATTTTAAAACTCCATAGGATCATGTTCAAGTATTTTGTGGACATATTAATTTATACTAGCAAAACTCATTATATGCATGTTGAAAAATACGTATGTCCAAAACTATTTTCAGAGAGTATGAATAAATTTTTAACACAATGAGTGATTATATAATTTACAAAGTAGAAAGTATGTCATGAAGCAGCAATTCAATGTGGTTATTTTATTTTTTTTCACCAGTAAATCACCAAGGAGTCCATTGACCAACACATTCTGAAAAACTCTGCAAGTAATCACTGCAGGATTTTCTTAAATTCACATTTAAACATGCAGTCCTAAGTCAGAGGACTCTCCAGTCAATAGGATAGTCTTTTAATCCAGTAGAGTTCTGAAATGTTATTGGAGATTATGTTTGGCTGTTTGAAGGTAGGAGCTAACAAATACTGAATACAAATACTTACCTCTTAAAGTAAAGATACAGAAAGGTGAAGCATGAATACATATTTTCTATATTTAATCTTGTATTTTTGATAAATGCTAATGAAGCTATAAATTTCTGTCACTTTGGAAATTACATCTTGGGCCTCCCTAGATGATTGATGTGCATACCTAAGAGTAAAGGATTTTAAGGCAAACAGATATCCTGCTGAGGCAAAAATATCAGTTTCTCCCCTAAACGTTATATGTGTGTATGTGTTTGTGTGTGTCTGTGTTTGTGTCTATATGCACATATTGTTTTAAAAAATTCAGTGGTCTAGGATTTAACCATTTAGCTAATATTTTTGCTGTTTCCCTGGAAAGCATTCAGCTCTCTGGGTTCCAAAAATGGGTAAAAGTATTAGAATTTGTTGGAAGCTATTTGACGTTTTCTCTCAAAAAACAGGAGAAGTGTAGTTCTTCTTTTTAAAATTTATTTATTATACTTTAAGTTCCGGGGTACATGTGCAGATCATGTAGGTTTGTTACATAGGTATACACACGCCATGTTGGTGGTTTGCTGCACCCATTGCCCCGTCATCTACATTAGGTATTCCTCCTAATGCTATCCATCCCCAATCCCCCTACCCTCTGCTATTCCTCCCCTAGCCCCTCACTCTCTAGGCCTAGTGTGTGATGTTTCCCTCCCTGTGCCCGTGTCCCTGCAAAGGACATGAACTGATCCTTTTTTATAGCTACATAGTACTCCATGGTGTATATGTGCCACATTTTCTTTATCCAGTCTATCATTGATGAGCATTTGGGTTGGTTCCAAGTCTTTGCTGCTGTGAACAGTACCACAGTAAACATGTGTGCCTGAGTCTTTATAAAAGAATGATTTATAATCCTTTGGGTATCCAGTAATGGAACTGCTGGGTCAAATGGTATTTCTAGTTCTAGATCCTTGAGGAATCACCCCACTGTCTTCTACAATGATTGAATTAATTTACACTCCCACCAACAGTGTAAAAGCATTCCTTTTTCTCCACCCCCTCTTCAGCATCTGTTGTCTCCTGATTTTTTGATGATTGCCATTCTGACTGGCTTGAAGTGGTATCTCAGTGTGGTTTTGATTTGCATTTCTCTAATGACCAGTGATGGTGAGCTTTTCTTCATACATTTATTGGCTGCATAAATGTCTTCTTTTGAAAAGTGTCTGTTCATATCCTTTTCTTTCATGCAAGTTAACTGCACCAGTGGTCATCTCTGCTAGTAGACACAAACCTGATTCTCACCTATTTTAGATCTATGAGAAAAACCAATAGATGTATTCATATTATAACATTGGATAAGCACTCTTCAGCTTTACATTGAGAAGGTATTTTTATTATATTCCTCAAAATCTCAAGTAGGGAAAGGACCCTCAGAACTGCAGTTCTCTTTTGGTGATTTCAGCCTTTTTGTGCTGGTTCCTTCCCATCTTCGTGGATTTATCTACCTTTGGTCTTTGAAGCTGGTGACTTTTGGGTGGGGTTTCTGAGTCGACGTCCTTTCTGTTGATGTTGAAGCTATTTCTTTCCGTTTGTTAGTTTTCCTTCTAACAGGCCACTCTGCTGCAGGTCTGCAGGAGTTTGCTGGAGGTCCACTCCAGACCCTGCTTGTCTGGGAATCACCCATGGGGGCTGCAGAACAGCAGAGATTGCTGCCTTTTCCTTCCTCTGGAAGCTTTGTCCCCAAATGGTACCTGCCACATGTCAGCCAGGCCTCTCCTATATGACATGTCTCCTGGTTAGGATACATGGGGGGTCTGGGAGCCACTTGAGGAGGCAGCCTGTCCCTTAACAGAGAACTGCAGTTCTCAGGGTCCGTTCTCTATTTGAGATTTTGAGGAATAACATAGGAATACCTTCTAAATGTAAAGCCAGAGAGTGCTTATCTACTGTTATAATATGAATACATCTATTGGTTTTTCTCATAGTAGATCTAAAATAGCTGAGAATCATGTTTGTGTCTCCTAGCAGAGATGATCACTGGTGTAATTAACTTTAATGAACAACAAAAGCTGTAGATAAAAATAAATAAATCTTATATGTATTGAATAAAAGAATATGTTTTCAGCCAAATGAAGCATTTTGCAGACAAAAAAAAGGTAATCAGAACTTGTCTGGAGAAAATAGATGTGGACTACCTAAAGTTGTATGCCATTGATATTTTGTTGAATCCCAGCAGGAAAACCCACAAATTAATAAAGATGGTGAACATAAAGATTTTCTTTGAAAGAATTGGTAAAAGTAATAATGACAGATAAAACTTTTATAAGGCTGCACACCTATTGTCATCTGCCCTTTGGCAAAACTGACAAAAGCAATGGAAAAAAGACTCCCTACTCAATAAATGGTGCTGGGAGAACTGCCTAGCCATGTGAAAATTGAAACTGGACCCATTCCTTACACCATAAACAAAAATCAAGTCAAGATGGATTAAAGACTTAAATGTAAACCCCCAAGCTAGAAAAGCCTTGGGGACCATAGGCAATACCGTTGAGGACCAAGGCACCGGCAAAGATTTCATAACAAAGACACCAAAAGCAATTGCAACAAAAGCGAACATTGACAAATGGGATCTGATTAAACTTGAGAGCTTCTGCACAGCTAAATAAACTATCGAAGGAGTCAGTAGAGTACCTGCAGAATGGGAGAAAATGCCTGCAACCTATGCATCTGACAGAGGTCCAATATCTAGCATCCACAAGGAACTTAAATTTACAAGAATTTTTTTAAAACATTAAAAAATGTGCAAAGGACATGAACAGTTTTCAAAAGAATACATGCATGTGGCCAATAAATAAAAACAGTTTAATATCACTAATTATTAGAGAAATGCAAATCAAAACCACAATGTGAAACCATTGCACAGTCAAAATGGCTATTATTAAAAAGTCAAAAAATAACAGATGCAAGTTTCCTTACCAAACTAACAGAGGAACAGAAAACCCAATTCCACATGTCTTCACGTATAAGTGGCAGCTAAATGATGAGAACTCATGAACAGAAGGAAGGGAATAACAGACACTGGAGTCTATTTAAGAGTGGACAGTGGGAGAAGACAGAGGAGCAGAAAAGATGACTATTGGGTACTGGGTTTAATAACTGGGGGATGAAATAATCTCTACAATAAGCCCTAATGACACAAGTTCACCTATGTAACGAACTTGCATATGTACCCTTGAATCTAAAGTATAACTCTTTTAAAATAGTTTTATTTATCTTTTAAAATATCTGCAAGAGGGTGGGTTTGCTCTATGACTAATCACTTTTTGCACATGACATTTAAACGTGTAAGGTTTATCAGGTGGTATTAAAATCTTTTAAAATTTCTACAAGAGGGTGGGTTTGCTCTATGACTAATCATTTTTTGCATATGAAATTTAAACGTGTAAGGTTCAGGTATATTTGGCTGGTATTAAAATGTGCACTTTATTTTATTCAGAAATTTCTATTTGGAAATACAATAGTGTAAATAATATGCTGAAATACATATTTAATACTTGATAATAATATTTTTCAATCATCCCCATACAAATTAGGCACTCTGGAGTGTGTGTGTGTGTGTGTGTGTGTGTTTACTTCCAATTAAAATCCTCTTGAGTATAAAAAAGGAAAAAAATATAATTTTTACTATTAATTGATGTTTCTGAGTTAATATATTTAGCTAGTTTACCGGTGGGACCCAAAGAGAAGTTATATATTGAAACCACAATAATCCGATTCAATGAGTCAGTCTGATGACTATTTAATAATAGTTCATTGAAGAAAATAAAGGAATATAGAGGCTGCTGCTTGAAAAGCAGAGTGTACAGACTTAATTTTATAAAGGATCATTGAGATTCCTTTTCTCTCCAGATTACAGACTGAATATCTTTCTCATTGCTATGCAGTTTAGTGCTAGAGACCAGACTATACTTTGAATTTGGGGTGGTAACATAAATGTTCATAATGTCTAGAGGTTGTATAGAATGTTCTGTTTGATGAACTGTGCTAAGCTCTGCACAAATACTAACTGATTGAATACATCGAATATACATAAAAACTCTTGAGAGATAGTTTAAGTATATAGATACATAGACATAGATATGATTCAGGAAGAGTCAATAAAATTAAGATATATTTGAGGCCTGGATCTACACACAAAAATTGATAGCAGGTTATTTTCTGGCTCTTGCAGCCTGGGTTAAGGTGGAGATTCTTTCTGTAGATAGACGTAGTTGAAAAGTATTTATATCCAATAGTATTTTCCGAGAGTGTGGGCAAATTTTTGGTCAGAATCCCTTGCCATACCATAATACTCATATTTTGAGTATCAGTATTCAAAGAAGAACTAGTCCAAGGATAAAACTTACCTAGTCTTCCAATGACAAACCCAATCCATATTAAATTTTGCATATCCTAACATAAGGAGAATGATGAACTAATGGTAAAGAAATTAAGCCCAGAAATTTTTTATGCTCTGAATCCTTTGTAAAGCAGTATTTAGTCTAAGAGCTTGCGGGATCCTGGGCATGATGGATTCTTGATGGTAAAAAAGGAGTTCTTTAAGTGAAGGTCAATAAATAGTTTTGTGAACAAGTACTCTTGTATTTTGTTTTAAAACCATGATTTTTGAATTAAATGTTATGGAAGAAAGTCCAGAATGACTATTCTTGATCCTTTTATCATTTTTAACAGATTGAACCATTTCTTAACATACTTTGAAACAATGAGAATTTTAGTTTTACACATTTAAGTAATTATGGCAAATATTTTTTATTGTCACATAGAAAAATATAGATATATTTTCCTGTAAACCTAGATACTTGTTCAGATTATCAGTCACTGTATAACAGGCCACCAGAACTTACTGGGTTCAAATAAAAATCATTTAATTTGCTCACGAAGTTGCAATTTTTGCAGAACTTGAGAAAGCATCTTATTTTTGCTCCATGCAGCATCAGCTGTGGCACTTTAACTGAGGGCTGCATACCACTTCCATGATGGTTAAAGTAGATGGCTACCAAGTTGATTTTGGCTGTTGACTGGTGCTCATCTGAACCTGTAGGCTGAGGCTTCATTTTGACTCCACTTAAGCCTCTTATATGCTGAGAATAATGGTCTCCAGCTTCATCCATGTCCCTGCAAAGGACATGAACTCATCTTTTTTATGGCTGCATAGTATTCTATGGTGTATATGTGCCACTTTTTTCTTTATCCAGTCTATCATTGATGGGCATTTGGACTAGTTCCAAGTCTTTGCTATTGTGAACACTGCTGCAATAAACATACATGTGCATGTGTCTTTTTAATAAAATGATTTGTAATCCTTTGGGTATATACACAGTAATGGGATTGCTGGGTCAAATGGTATTATGGTATTTCTAGTTCTAGATCCTTGAGGAATCGCCACACTGTCTTCCACAATGGTTGAACTAATTTACACTCCCACCAACAGTGTAAAAGCATTCCTATTTCTCCACATCCTCTCCAGCATCTGTTGTCTCCTGATTTTTTAATGATTGTCATTCTAACTGGCATGAGGTGGTATCTCAATGTGGTTTGATTTGCATTTCTCTTATGACCAGTGATGATAGCTTTTTTTCATATGTTTGTTGGCTGCATAAATGTCTTCTTTTGTAAAGTATCTGTTCATATCCTTTGCACACTTTTTGATGGGGTTGTTTTTTCCTTATAAATTTGTTTAAGTTCTTTTTAGATACTAAATATTACCCCTTTGATGGGTAGATTCCAAAAATTTGTTCACCTTCTGTTGGTTGCTGGTTTACTCTATTGATAGTTTTTTTTGCTGTACAGAAGCTCTTAAGTTTAATTAGATCCCATTTGTCTGTTTTGGCTTTTGTTGGCCATTGCTTCTGGTGTTCAGTCATGAAGTCATTGCCAGTGCCTGTGTCCTGGATTGTATTGCCTAGGTTTTCTTCTAGAGTTTTTATGCTTTTAGGCCTCATGTTTAAATCTTTAATCCATCTAGAGTTAATTTTTGTACCAGGTGTATGGAAGGGATCCAGGTTCAGCTTTCTGCATATGGCTAGTCAGTTTTTCCAACACCGTTTATTAAATAGGGAATCATTTCCCCATTGCTTGTTTCTGTCAGGTTTGTCAAAGATCAGATAGTTGTAGATGTGTGGCATTCCTTTTGAGGCCTCTGTTCTTTTCCATTGGTCTATATCTTGATTTTGGTACCAGTACCATGCTGTTTTGATTATAGTAGCCTTGTATTATAGTTTGAAGTCAGGTAGCATGATGCCTCCAGCTTTTTTTTTTTCTTAGGATTGTCTTGGCTATGCAGGCTCTTTTTTGGTTCTGTATGAAGTTTAAGGTGTTTTTTTCCAATTCTGCAAAGAAAGTCATTGGTAGCTTGATGGGGATAGCATTGAACCTAAAAATTACTTTGAGCAGTATGGCCATTTTCACAATATTGATTCTTCCTAACCATAAGCATGGGTACACATTTAAAGCAGTGTCTAGAGGGAAATTTATAGCACTAAATGCCCACCAGAGAAGTGAAAAATGATGAAAAATTGACACGCTAACATCATAATTAAAAGAACTAGAGGAGCAAGGTTGAACAAATTCAAATACTAGAAGAAGGCAAGGAATAACTAAGATCAAAGCAGAAATGAAGGAGATAGAGACACAAAAAACCCTTCAAAAAATCAATAAATCCAGAAGCTATTTTTTTAAGATCAACAAAATATATAGACCACTAGTCAGACTAATAAAAAAGAAAATAGAGAAAATTGAACTAGATGCAATAAAAAATGATAAAGGGGATAGCACAACTGATCCCACAGAAATACAAACTACCATCAGAGATTGCTACAAACATGTGTATGCAAATAAACCAGTAAATATAGAAGAAACGGATAAATTCCTGAACACTTACACCTTCCCAAGACTAAACAAGAAAGAAGTTGAATTCCTGAATGGACCAGTAACAAGGTGTGAAGTTGAGGAAGCATTTAATAGCCTACCAACCAAAAAAGTCCAGGAGCAGAGGGGTCCACAGCCGAATTCTACCAGAGGTACAAAGAGGAGCTGGTGCCATTCCTTCTGAAACTATTCCAAACAATACAAAAAGAAGGAATCTTCCCTAATTCATTTTATGAGACCAACATCATCCTGATACCAACCCCTTGCAGAGACTAAACTAAAAAAAATTTCAGGCCAATATCCATGATGAACATTGACGCAAAAATCTTTAATAAAATACTGGCTAACCAAATCCAACAGCACATCCAAAAGTTTATCCATCACGATCAAGTAGGCTTCATTCCAGGGATGCAAGGCTGGTTCAACATATGCAAGTCTATAAACGTAATTCACCACATAAACAGAACTAAAGACAAAAACCACATGATTATCTCAATAGATATAGAGGAGGTCTTTAACAAATTCAACAGCCCTTTACGCTAGAAACTCTCAATAAACTAGGTATCGATGGATTGTATCTCAAAATAATAAGAGCTATTGATGACAAACCCACAGCCAATATCATACTGAATGGACAAAAGCTGGAAGCATTCCCTTTGAAAACTGGCACAAGACAAGGATGCCTTCTCTCAGCACTTCTATTCAACATAGTATTGGAAGTTCTGGATAGGGCAAGAGAAAGAAATAAAGCATATTCAAATAGGAAGAGAGGACATCAAATTGTCCCTTTTGGCAGATAACATGACTGTATATTTAGAAAACCCCATTGTGTCAGCCTAAAGTCTCCTTAAACTGATACGCAACTTCAGCAGTGTCTCAGGATGCAAAATCAATGTGCAAAAATCACAAGCATTCCTATACACCAATAACAGACAAACAGAGAGCCAAATCAAGAGTGAACTTCCATTCACAATTGCTACAAAGAGAATAAAATACCTAGGAATACAACTAACAAGGGATGTGAAGGACCTCTTCAAGGAGAGCTACAAACCACTACTCAAGCAAATAATAGAGGACACAAACAGAAGTATTTTTTTAATAGTAAGTTTGACAGTATTTGCTATTGTTACTCTTGTTATTGGCAATGGACATTTTTCATGTGGCTTGGTGTTTACTTAGAGACATGTGGGAAGAAGTAGCTAATTCAAATTAGTTATGAAAACTCTAACTTATCTTTAGTTGAAATTCTAGCTTTAAAAACTAAATTGTATGTAGATAGTACCTAATTTATTCTGATTGTACTATTTCAAATTAATTCAGCATTATTTTGGCTCTTTAAAAGAATGCAATATATTTATTCAAAAGAACAGTAGAGTTTTCTTTTTTAAGTAAAGAGTTGGCATTGTCATTGCTGGTGCTGAATTAAGTATGCAGTATATTATTACTTTGGGGAGAGGCAGCAGCTGATGCCAAATGCCACAAGGTGATACTCCCAGCGAAAATATATCAACTAATCAAATTTTAAATGTCAGATGAGAAAGCATCTTGCTTGCTTCCTTCCTTTCTTTCTTTATAATAAATAAAAAACAATAGATTATAGTAATGTTTCTCAAATTGTCCCACAGGGTCTCCTGTTGGGCTGTGGTGCTTCAGGGATTCCAGTATAGGTAAAGATAGGACTTCCTTCTCTCTATAAAATTGGCAGTTCTGCTGTGCTTCCACACACTAATGTAGAAAGTTTTTCAGAATTTACTTTAATTATAAAATAATTGGCTGCTTATTATAAATTATACAGAAACATTTTAAAGGATTAGACACATATTAACAATCAGAAATCCTCAATCCTCAAACCCCAGTTCCCTGGATAACCATTAGTAATTTGATAAATGTCTTTCCAAATATCTGGAGCATGACTGAAGAAAATTAATTTCAAACAAGCCAAATGACCCTGGCCTATATAAAAGTAAAGTATTAGAAGATTGACTGTGGCCTCACAGAATCTATTGGTAACTTTTTAAAGGAATTAAGAGCTGAAGGTTGAGAGAATAAAAGCCATACCTATATGTTTTGGGGGTTGGAGATGGATCATGTGATTTGGCGTGACTATATAGATGAGATGTAATTCTTTGTCTTTCTAACCCATTGCAAATTTGAGGGAGAGAGCAACTGATTAACGTAGCTTGAATCACATGCTTGCCCTTTAACCAGAGAGAAGGGAGCGTGGAATGCTTAATTTTATGCATTAACTTGGCTAAGATATGGTGCCCAGATATTTGGTCCAATACATCTGATTATTGCTGTGAAGGTATGCTTTTAGATGATATTAACATCAGATCACTAGATTTTGGATCTGTGATATTGGTGGGCTGCATCTAGTCAGATGAAGACTTTAAGTAAATAGACTGACCTCCCTCAAAAAACTGAGGATTCTGGCAGATTGTTTTTGGACACAAACTGTGACAACAATTCTTCTCTGTGTCTTCAGCCTGCTGGCCTATCCTATAGATTTTGAATTTGCCAAAGTCCACAATCACTTGAGCCAATTTCTTTAATTATCTTTCTCTCTCTCTCTGTTTCTCTCTGTGTGTTTCTCTCTCTCTCTCTCTCTCTCTCTCTCTCTCTCTCTCTCTCTCTCTCTCTGAGAAACATACACATATGCATACATATGCACACATTTTATTGGTTCTGTTTCTCTGGAAGATAGAACCAATACAGGGCCCCTGATGAAAGTGTATCTAATGGAAAAGGTAATTTATTTCAAAACTGAGATATTGTTAAAGCGAAATGGATGCTAGGCAGCTGAAAAGCCAAATATTTAAAGCAAATATATAATCAAATGATCAAATGATTTTTTACTAGGGTCTTCCTATGGTTGTCTACCAGGTTTGCCTGAAATCTGGTCAGAATGGCTTTGAAATATAGACATTAGATCATGTCTCTTCCCTGCTTCAATGCTGTGATAAGCTTCTCGCTAAATAATCATATCTAAGTGTCTTCCTTTACCATGACCTGTAAGCTACACGGTCATGTCTCACTTGCCTCATCCCATCTACTTCTACTACCTCTCTTCTACCTGCTTCCTGGTCTTCTTTCTGTCCTGTATCATGCCACATTCGTTGGCTGAGGGAAAATGTCTTTGTGTGCCATTTTTTTTTCCAGAATGTTCTCTTCTGATATTTTCCTGTGCCTGGCTACTTTAGTTATTTAGATTTCAGTTCAAATGTTACCTGCTTAAAAAAGACTTCCCTAATAACACAGTCTATAAGAGCTAGCTTTCCTCAAGAGTTAGATAATATATGACTTTGTTTTCTGCAGATTAGTTTGCTATATGGAAATTTCTTGCATATTCATTGAATTGATTAATATCTGTCTACTTCCTTCAAATTATAAAAATGTCTGAAACAGAGACTTTCCCTATATCATTTGCTGTCTTATTACAAACTGTTAAGATGGTGCCCTAAATGTAGGTTGCTCAATTAATGTTTACTTACATGGAATAAATTAAAATTCCCTATCAATGCACATATATTTTACCTTTTATAATAGCTACATAGGATTACTTTGTATAAATGTACCTTAATTTATTCAACTGTTTTATATTTTGGAATTTTGTGTACACTACTACTTTTTTAAAAAGTGCTTCACAGTTTAAAATAAAATAACTAGATAAAATATACTCCTCTCTAAGGAGATGTATTTCTCTCTGATGTGTTCATGTAAGCAAAACTAAATTTATGTTACATATTCCTTATTTCAGTTCTTCTTCATTAAAACAAATAATGAAGGATGGATATGCAAATGCATTTTAATAGTTTTAACTGTTGGGGTTAAGTGTGGCTAAAACGTGGTTTTGAATTCAGTGGTCACCAGAAAAGAAATTATGTAAATAACAGTAAAAATTTATAAATATAGCTGTAAGATTATTGAAGAGCAGCTTTGCAGCTCTCTTTTGTAGAAGCCTTATTATATGTAGTGGGCTTTATGGTAAAGCTTTTTTTTTCTGTAAGAATATTATTACTCGACTATAATAGTTGTAAACTAAATTGATTTTTAGGTAGCCTAGTAGTGATTTTCTTGAATTGTACTTTGTTTACCAACATCTTATGCAAATACATTAAAAAAGGTAAATAAATAGACTATGGATACAGCAATGTATTTACCTTCTTCCCAAGTGATGTTAGTTAATGATGCTTTCAAGACCTTTGGAAGAAATCTTATACATAAACCACTGTCATCTCCTGTCCCTGTCTCTACTTTTGCTCCCTGTCGCCCGTTTTTCACTCAGCAGTCATTGATTTTTATTTTTTATTTTTTTTATTTCAAAATCTAGAGAAAGGACTTTTATTTATTTATTTTATTGTACTTTAGTTTCTGGGATACATGTGCAGATCATGCAGGGTTGTTGCATAGGTGCATACGTGACCAGGTGGTTTGCTGCCTCCATTCCCCCTTCATCTATATCCAGCATTTCTCCCCAGGTTATCCCACCCCACCCTCCCCACCACCCGTTGTCCTTCCCCTACCCCCTCCCCAGACTGACCCCAGTGTGTGACGCTCCTCTCCCTGAGTCCACATGTTCTCATTGTTCAACACCCACCTATGAGTGAGAGAGAACATGCAGTGTTTGGTTTTCTGTTCTTGTGTCAGTCTGCTGAGAATGATGGTCTCCAGATTCATCCCAGTCCCTAAAAGGATACGAACTCGTCGTTTTTTATGGCTGCATAGTATTCCATGATGTATATGTGCCACATTTTCTTCAGAGTGATCTTTTAAAGGCATAAATCAGTTCGTTACTCTCTTGCTTAAAATACTCTAATGGCTTCCAATTATGGTAAGAATAAAATTATCAGTGGCTGTATATGGATTACCAAGGTACACATGATTTAATTCCTGCCTATCTGCTGCTCAGCAGCCAGGACTTTTATCCTCTCCCTTGGACCTTCTGAGTTTGGTTCCATGCCCAAGCTTTTGTTATTCATTTTGTTGTAAAACTCATTTCTCAGGCCTTGAAATCATTGGTACATTCTCATCAATCAATACCAGGTTTCAGGAAACAATATAACTTCCCAAATTTCCTGACAACCCTTCCTCATGTAGATTTGCTTTAAATAACAACAAAGTCATAGAGATTAATAAAAAAGTTTTACTTGCTTTTTGTTGGTATATAGAGGTGAATACAATTTATAGTAGCTCTGTTTTCAGTGAGATTTCATTCAAACTTGCAGCTGGCTTGTGCCAATGTTAATAATTTAAGGGGAAACAATGATATAGGTCAGTAAATAATATATAAGACAGCTAGTTCGTTTTAATAAAATTGAAAAAATCTTGTCATATCAAGATAATCAAAGAATAATTATTATTGGTACAATAAATATTTAAAATGATATGTCAAAGAGTTGTGATAACCATCCAAAATATTCTAAATTCCGAATCACTAAAACATGAGCAGACAGTTTATCTGAAGACATATGAAATGAAAAACACTTATTCCTGAAAAAATTACTTTTAAGGTGACATTTTCACACAGGAGAACAAAAGGAAAAAGGTAGAATGGTCTAAGTATGTCTCTGTCAAGAAGCATGTCCTTAGTATGATTTGAGGAGTATATAAAAGGATTTGCATTTATCAGCATCGCATGTATGCATTGGATTCAAAAGTTATTTAAAACACTGCTTTTAATCAGAAGGCTTATTTCTCAGTCTGGTTGCTTTGGTATGAAGTGTCAGAAATAAGGAACTTCTTGGATTGTATACTTAGGTTATAAGTATTTCCTGTGCTCAGCAATTTTATACCACACAGCTTTTACAGAGCATGTACCTAATTGATAGCACATGTTTGGTCCTTAAAAATTACATTCTTTTGTATGCATTATAGAGTATCTTACATGCATTAATGCATGCATGGTATGACTTTCAGTTGCATTACTCTAGATTTTTATTTCTAATTATTGTCACTATTATATAGCAATACATTTCCACATATTAACATCTGCAGAGAAATGTATGTGTGTGTGTGTGTGTGTGTGTATAGTGTGTGTGTATATACATATGTATATGTATGAAATTGTTTCCATTTGAAACAATGTTAATCATTATAATTGAGGAACCCTCTCAGGACATATAAACTCATTTTTTATAATATTTTTGGTCTGTGGAATTAAATGCACAATTTCCTTTTAGAAAAAAATGCATACAGAGATTAAGCATGGAGTGACAGTAATTTGACCTTGTCAGCAATTTGCTGAGCGATAATCGCCCTTGTACTCTATCGCCCCACCTGCTAGGTGGTGGAAGCTACTCTCAATCAAGAATTGTACCAATTCTTAAAGCCAATCCCCTCTGAAGGCTTATATTAGCAATGGAAATTATACATAGAAGTGACTCATTATTCAATACGGTTTCCTGGTTTTCTTATCCAGAAGGGATTGAGCTAAGTTTTAGAAAGGAAGTGGGGAGGCATATAATATTCACTTTTTAAAATTTTTAATCAGTGTAGGTACCTAGTAGGTGTATATATTTATGGGGTGTATGAGATGCTTTGATACAGCTTGTAATGCATAATAATCACATCATGATAAGTGGGATATTAATTCTCTCAAGCAGTTAGGCTTTGTATTTTTACTTTGAAAAGTAGACTGAATGCATTTTGAAATAAAGCTGTAAAATTTCTCAAATGGAAAGGCCTGAGGTCAAAGGAGGAGCAACATAGTAGAGTACCTACTATGTGTTTGTTACGTTTTATAAACTACTTCATCAGAACATAGTAAACGTGTTTTAGTAAGATTGACTGCCATAAAAAAATACCACAAACTGGGGGCTCATAAATACTAAAACTTTATTTCTGACATTTCTGGAGGTTGGGAATTCTAAGATCAAGGCATCAGCAGATTTGATGTCTGATGACGGCCCACTTTAGGTTCACAGATAGTGGTGTCCTCATATGGTGGGAAGGGCGAGGGGGGTCTCTCTTTGGCCTTTCATTTAATAAGGGAACTATTTTTATTAGCCCTCCTGATCTAATCACCTCTGAAGGCCCAACCTCCTAACGCCACCATCTTGAGGGTTAGGATTAAACACATGTATTTTGGGGAAACACAAACGTTCAGACCATAGCACAGCTGGAACTTAGAATCTAGGCTAAAACAACAAAAGTGTCTCACACATGTTTTACATACATTTTCCCTGTATGTATTACATTTTCCCTGTACATACACCAACACGTAATATCTAAGGATTCAGTAGGAGTTATTGACCTGATTTTACCCTCTAAATAACATAACCTAAAACACATTTCTGGGAAGTGAATAGGTGGGAATTAGGGTCATGTATCTAAGCTAGTAAATATCAACTTAAAATAAACCACTAAGATTTATTTGAAAACCCAGACTGCTATTTATGATTATCTGTGCAGTTTAATATATTTCTGTTACTACGACAAGCAGTATGTTATGTTGATTTTGATGGGAATTTTTAAAAATGGTTTTACGCTTTATTCCTAAGGGTAATATTATTTAATTTAAACACACTAATAAAACAGTCAACAACTGCAGTGTAATCACTATAACCACCATTGCAGTATTTCTCAGTTAATATGTAAGGGACATATCAGGAAAAATGAGAAAAGACCATAAAGAAATTCCCAACAAAAAGTATTTCAGCTCTTATAGATGTGGTGGAGGGCTATGAAGTATTACATGTGTAACCAATGAGGCAATCAGTTCTCCCCTCTCACTTACCTTCATCCCTACATGCTAGGAATGTTTGCTGGCTGATGGAAATTACTAAAGTCTCTCTTGAGGAATTGCCCTTTATTTAAAGATAACCATTTGTCACAACCTCATGCCCTATCCATGGAAGAACTAGCATCAAATGGCTGGTCATTGGGGCTGGAGAGAGTTATACCAAGGCCCAGTCGTCTACCTCCAATGCGTAAAAACTCTGGGAGCCATTCTCTTTAAGATATTCTGTGGGCTTGTTGTCTCTGTCCGGATTGCACTTCTTGTCAACTCTTCTCTCTCCCCTATCCTACTCCCTTTATTCCTTTGTAAGTTAATTCCCTTATAAACATTGTACATGCAAATTTGCCTGAGAGTTTGTTTTCTGGAAAACAAACTTAGTACAGTGGAATATCTTTATGTTCGTTCCTAAAGAAATATTGTAGAGATTTCATTTCCTTGGTACAAGAGAATGATAGAAGACTTATATTTTGGACACAATCAATTGATGTTTTATCTGGATCATAACTCTTCATTACTAGCTTGTTAATACCTATTTTATTCTTCCTCAAAGACTATGATTTCATGTTTTGAATGAGGCCCAGGAACCTGAGGCTTCAACTCCAGGATGTTCTGATTCAGTATGATGGAATTTGGCCTAAGAATTTATATTTTAAAAACATTAATATAGGAATTTTCAAATATATACATGAACCCCCCCCCATGAATTTATCACCCAGTTTCAACAATTATCAGTTCATCTGCATATTTGCACCAACTGTCTTCTTCCATCCTTTCCTCCCAAATTACTTGAAGCGTATCTCAGATACCATATTTTATTTGAATAAGTTTCAGTGTGTATTATGAAATGATATCATACCTTTATCACAAATAATGGGAGTTAAATTAGAAGTGTTTATTTTTAATGTGTCAAAATAATTCTAATCACAAATACTGAGGTATAATTGATGAACGACTTAAAAGCTTGATGTGTAATTTTGACAAATTGACGCGCGCACACGCGTGTGTGTGTGTGTGTGAGTGTGAGATTACTGTTGCTTTCAGGTGAACATCTTTCTATTATGCTAAGTATGTACTTAGACATGTCCTAAAACCATGAATTATACAGGGTGACTTTTGATAATTATATCTTTGATTTAGTAGATTTTTGTCTTTTGCCATCTTGATGAGTTCTGCTTAATAGATTAGTAACATGCATGATACCTATTTGAGGCAAAAAAAAGTCTCTAATTTTTACCAGAAAAAAAAGGATCTATCTATCTATCTATCTTTCTTTCTTTCTTTCTTTCTCATCATTATCACTATCAACTATTCCAAAAGTTATTATAAATATTCAGTTTCCCCCATTATGTGAAGTGCCTATAATGATGAGTTCTAGGACAGATGTCTTAATCCCAAGTGTTTATCTACCATCCAGAATCCATCTCTAACTAGAATAGATGGTATGTATGCCACCCCAACCATGAATGTCAAGATAATTTTGATTATCTTAAATACATAGTCCATCTCTAACCAGAATAGTTGGTATGTTTGCCACCCCAACCATGAATGTAAAGATAACTTTGATTATCTTAAATAGAATTGAATCCCAATTTTCTATTCATTTGGCATATAGATTCAGATAAAATTATCTGTTAATGAAACTAAGGGCAGAGAATTTAGTGTATTAATCTTGTCAGAATTGCATGAATATTTAAACAACAGGAAATACATATAAACAACCTGTCTTGTTTTCAGTGCTTTAAATAGTCCTGTCATGAAGAACCTTAGAACAACAAAAATAGGCAAAAATAGATTTTGTTTTAACAAGGAACATATATACCCATAGGATATACTGGATTCCTGATATTATCAAAGACCTCTGATGAGAAAGACATCAATATTCTTCTAGGCAGGCCTCCTGGCCCACCAAAATAACAGAAAAATTAGGTACAGATATTCAATTTTGTAGAAAAAGAGACAGTTTGAAACACATTTTTAAAGAAATGTGCTACATCATACACAAACTTTAATAGAGAAATGCCAGATATAGGTGAAGGGGAGGAAGGCAGCAAATCACACTACCATGTGTGTACCTATGCAACAATCTTGCATGTTCTTCACATGTACCCCAAAACCTAAAATGCAGTAAAAAAATATATTTCTGTCTTCATGTACTATAAAACAAATAAAATAGTAAAATTGTTATATGTCATAAAACCCCCCTGATTAATGGCCAGAGAGAAGCCTAATTATTGTTTTCAGTTACCAAGTGCCCACTTTGGTGACAGTTTTCTAAACTATTTTTCTGCTTATTACATTGATGGGTATATAGTTTGTTAAAGTTGAGAAGTTATGAGAAGTCAGTAAATTTAACTGAAATTATAATGGAATTTTGTAACTGTACAATTAAAAAAGGAATAGAAATATTAGAGGTCTTAAGCAAATCAAATCAGATATTTAATGTGTAACCTATTGATCTGTTTCAGATCTTACATATTGGTTTTTCATCTTCTTACCTATAGTTTAGGATAATAGCCCGTTTAATATGTAGAGCAAAAGAGAATGAGAAAATCCCCTGATAGACATTCACATTTAAAATATTGGCCAGTCATGCATGGTGGCTAATGCCTGTAATCCCAGCACTTTGGGAGGTAGGTGGGTCACCTGAAGTCAGGAGTTCAAGACCATCCTGGCCAATGTGGCAAAACCTTGTCTCTACTAAAAAATATAAAAATTAGCCAGGCAAAGTGGCAGTGGTTGTAATCCCAGCTAATCTGGAGGTTGAGGCAAGAAGAATTACTTGAACCCAGGAAGCACAGGTTGCAGTGAGTCGAGATCATGCCACTGTACTGCGGCCTGGGCAACAGAGCAAGATCGCTCTCTCTTAAAAAAAAAAAAGTCAACTTCCGCCAAGATGGCTGAAAAGGAGCTTCTCCGAAGTGCAGCTCCCAGTGGGGGAGACACAGAACAAGAGTAATCTCCACATTTCTGAACAAGGTACTGCGTTCGTTTCAAAGAGACTGGTTGAACATTGGGATTAACCCCAAAAAAGGTGGTGAGAGTAGCCCAAAGAGTGTGAGCCAAGGCAGGGTGGGGCTCTGCCCCACCTAGGAAGTGCATCAGGCTCGGAGGATCAGGGGCTTCACCCTCTTGGCACTCCAATTCAGATACTGCGCTTTACCCTATGACTCTGCAGCCCACAGTCTAGGAAAATGCTGCCAGACTGAGAACTGCCCCAAGTTGTCAATGCAGACCTGGGTGACAGCCCGGCCAGCCCAGTGCCCTGAGTTGTCACACAGACTAACACTGAGAAGGCTTGCACGACGGAACTGCTCATCCCACCAAAGGAGGGAGAGTTGAAAGCGGGGAGCTGGGTGATATGGCCAGTCAGGTCCCACCCCCACAAGATCCAGCAAACAGAAGCCCTGTCACAGGAGAGTTTTACAGTTAACACATCAGTTTGAGCTTGATCCAGGACAAGTGGGCTTGGTGGAGGGAAAGATGCCTGTCATTGGGAAGGCAGGACCAATCTCACCTGTGTAAGCAGAAAGCAGAGGAAGAATAAACAGCACCCTGGCTGAGACTGAGGCAGCCCAGCAGTGGCTCCAAAGACAAATAAGGGGCAGACTGTCTCAAGTGGCATACTGAACCTGGTGTTTAAAAAAAAAAATCTCATACAGGAGAAATAATCCCAAGTTCAAAGATAGATAAATCCATGAAGATGGGAAGAAACCAGCACAAAAGGAATGAAATCATCCAAGTCCAGAATGCCTCTCATCCACCCAAGGTAACATAACTCTTCATCGGCAAGGGAACAAAACAGGATGGAGAATGAATTTGACAAACTAACAGAAGCAGCCTTCAGAAGGTGGGTAATAAACTTCTCTGACCTAAAAGATTGTGTTCTATCCCAATGAAAAGAAACTAAGAACCTCGAAAAAAGGTTAGACGAAATGCTAACTAGAATAACCAGCCTGGAGAAGAACATAAATGACTTGATGGAGCTGAGAAACACAGCACAAGAATTTCACCAGGCATACAAAAGTTTCCATAACCAAATTGATCAAGCAGAAGAAAGGATATTAGAGATTGAAGATCAACTCAATGAAATAAAACCAGAAGGCAAGATTAGTGAAAAAAATTGTGAACAGACATGAACAAAGCCTCCGAGACATATGGGATTATGTGAAAAGACCTAATCTATGCTTGATCGGTGTGCCTGAATGTGATGGGGAGAATGAATCCAAGCTGGAAAACACTCTTCCAGATGTTATCCAGGAGAACTTCCCCAACCTGGCAAGGCAGGCCAATGTCATAATCCAAGAAATACAGAGAACACCACAAAAGCACTCCTCAAGAAGAGTAAACCCAAGGCACATAATCATCAGATTCATCAGGGTAGAAGTGAAAGTAAAGATGCTAAGGGCAGCCAGAGAGAAACATCAGGTTGCCCACAAGGGGAAGACCATCAGATTCACAGGGGATCTCTTGGCAGAAACCCTACAAGCCAGAAGAGAGTGGGGGCCAATATTCAACATCTTTAAAGAAAAGAACTTTCAACCCAGAATTTCATATCCAGCCAAACTAAGCTTCACAAGTGAAGGAGAAATAAAATCCTTTACAGACAAGCAATTGCTGAGAGATTTCATTACCACCAGACCTGCCTTACAAGAGCTCCTTTAGGAAGTACTAAACATGAAAGGGAACAACCAGTACCAGCCACCGCAAAAACATACCAAATGCTAAAGACCAACAACACAATGAAGAAACTGCATCAACTATCAAGCAAAACAACCAACCAGTAACACAGTGGCAGGATCAAATTCAAATGTAACAATATTAACCTTGAATGTAAATGGCCTAAATGACACAGACTGGCAAACTGGATAAAAAAGACCCATTGGTGTCCTGTAGTCAGGAGACCCATCTCATGTACAAAGACATATGTAGACTCAAAACAAAGGGATGGAAGAAGATTTACCAAGCAAATGGAGAGCAGAAGAAAGCAGGAGTTGCAATCCTAGTCTCTGATACAACAGATTTTAAACCAACAAAGATCAAAAGAGATAAAGAAGGGCATTACATAATGATAAAAGGATCAATGCAACAAGAAGAGCTAATGATCCTAAATATCTATGCACCCAATACAGGAGCACCCAGCTACATAAAGCAATTTCTTAATGACCTACAAAGAGACTTAGACTCCTGCACAGTAGTAGTGGGATACTTTAACACTCCACTGTCAATATTAGATCAATGTGACAGAAAATCAACAAGGATATCCAGGACTTGAACACAGATCTGGACTAAGCAGACCTGATAGACGTCTACAGAACTCTTCACCCAAAATCCACAGAACATATGTTCTTTTCAGCACCACATCACACTTACTCTAAAATTGACCACATAATTGGAAGTAAATCACTCCTGAGCAAATGCACAAGAACAAACATCATAACAAACAGTCTCTCAGACCACAGCACAATCAAATTATAACTCAGGATTAAGAAACTCACTCAAAACCACACAACCTAAAACTGAACAACTTACTTCTTTGTGATGAATGGATAAACAATTAGACAAAGACAGAAATAAAAGTGTCCTTCGAAACCTATGAGAACGAAGACACAATGTACCAGAATCTATGGGACATATTTAAGGCAGTGTCTAGTGGGAAATTTATAGCAATAAATGCCCATGAGAGAAGCAAGGAAAAATCTGAAATTGACACCCTATCATCAAAATTGAATGAGCTAGAGGAGCAAGCTCAAAAAAACTTAAAAGCTAGCAGAAGACAAGAAATAACTAAGATTAGAGCAGAACTGAAGCAGATAGAGACACAAAAAAAAAACGCTTAAAAAAATCGGTAAATCCAGGAGTTGGTGTTTTGAAAAGATCAACAAGATATACCACTAGCCAGACTAATAGAAAAGAGAGAAGAATTGAATAGATGCAATAAAAAAATGGTAAAGGGAAGACCACCACCTATTCCTTAGAAATACAAACTACCAGCAGAGAGTACTACAAACCACTCTATGCACATAAACCAGTAAATCTGGAAGAAATGGATAAATTCCTGGACACTTGCGTATTACCAAGACTAAACGAGGAAGAAGTTGAATTCCCGAATAGACCAATAACAAGGTGTGACGTCAACGCAGCAATTAATAGCCTACCAACCAAAAAAATCCAGGTTCAGATGTGCTCACAGCTGAGTTCTACCAGATGTACAAAGAGGAGCTGATATGATTCTTTTTGAAACAATTTGAAACAATACAAAAAGAGGGAATACTGCCTAAATCATTTTATGAGACCATCATCCTGATACCAAAATAGGGCAGAGACATAACCAGAAAAGAAAACTTCAGGCCAATATCCATGATGAACATCAATGCAAAAATCTTCCATAAAATACTGACAAACTGAATGCAACAGCCCATCAAATAGCTTATCCATCATGATCAAGTAGGTTTCATCTTAGAGATGCAAGGATGGTTCAACATATGCAAGTCTATAAATGTAATCCATCACATAAACAGAAACAAAGACAAAAACCACATAATTATCTCAATAGATGCAGAGAAGGCCTTTGACAAAATTCAACAGCCCTTTATGCTAAAATCTCTGAATAAACTGGAATGTATTTCAAAATAATAATAGCCATTTACAACATACCCACAGCCAAAGTCATACTGAACAGGCAAAAACTGGAAGCCTTCCTTTTGAAAACTGGCACTAGGCAAGGTTGCCCTGTCTCACCACTCCTATTCAATATAGTATTG